>JAANYP010002117.1:77500-153201 GCA_020465985.1 Centrapalus pauciflorus | reverse complement strand
GTCTAAATGAGGTATTCAAACTTTCTGGGGATGTATGGCAACATCAAATACATCTGGAAATGGAAAGAATAGAAATATCATGTAAAACTGAGAGTCGAAAACATGCAACTCTGTTGTACGTAAGTACAGACCTGTTGTCTCTGTTTAGATTCGGGTTAGCAGACATGTCGCTTTGTTGTACGTCAGTACAGACCTGTCACCGCTATCTGCTAACTTTAAAGTTAAACCTTAAGTCGAACTAAGACACTTTGTTGTATAAGAATACAGACCTGTGTCCGATGTTTGTCTTTTAAAGAAAGTTTGCAAATACCAACAAGTTAGAATTTGTCTGTGTGCCTTGATCATAAAAGTATGTCTATGTCTGAGTCACGTAAGATAATTTCCTGATAAATAAAAGGGCCAAGGGATATTCCGAAATGTAGAATGTTTAACAGGGTAAAATACCAACAATCGGCTAAGTGGGTATGTCACGACAAACAATCAAAGGAATTCAAAAAATTCCTAAGTGTGAAAGTTTAAGTACTGAAAGTTAGTATCGGACATCGCTATCTGATTGAACCTTTCTTAGACTATACTCATCAAAAATATGTTGTTTGGTATTTAGCTTAGCTTGTAAATTTATTTTTATAACTTAAGTCTAGATTAAAATTTTTAGTCAAAATTTTATTTGATTTTATTTTATTTTTACCTTAGCTTATTTTATTTTAGTTTAGTTTAATCTTTACTTAGGTAAAAGGTCAAAAATTACTGAGGGTGCATTCGAAGTTGGATAAAATATACAATGCGTGAAATATCTGAGCTTAGGGTAAAAGAGTTGACATAGTTTATCTGGTTACACAATACCGTAGAAAATAGTTGGAAAAGTTGAAGTTTTTTCAAAATTTCCGAAATTCTTCTAAGTGTTGGTAATTTCGAATCTAAGACAGACTCGAAGTGAAGTATTTCGAATCTGTCAGTAGACTCGAAACTACACATAGACTCGAAGGTAGGTAGTATATATAGGTCAATAGTGAAGTCATTTATTACTTTACTGTTGTCGAATCTATACTCTCGAATCTATTCAGGCGATTTCGAATCTAATTTCTCGAGTCTACCGTATTGCTACTAAACGACATTTTGTCGACTCTAAGGCTACTGTGTTCGATTCTACACTCACATCTAGGTATAATCAACCGGATTGTACAAGATTTTGGTAGTTTTATACACCATTTAAGGGCAAATCGTCGATTTTTGAAGTTTTTATTGGTCAAAATTGGGTTTTTGCTAAATAACTAAGTTTGGACCTATAAAAGATCAAATTAAAGCCATAAATCAATGATTAGAACCTAGTTGAACTAATGTATGTGATTTACCAAGTTCAAAATGGTTAAAATCTTGGGTTTTGGTTGAAACAATGGCCGACGGCCCTTCGAGTCTGTTCATTCACTTTCGAATCTGTTCATGGGTGTCTCGAATCTATCATTAGATTCGAGATGACCATGATATTCGAATCTGTCCATTAGACTCGAATAGGGACTCCTCGAATCTGTCCATTAGATTCGAAAATGGACACTTCGAGTCTGTTCCCTTCGAATCTGTACTTTATTTACTTTGTTGAATTTAAATTTTATTAAACTTGTGGAAATTTAATTGTGCTAGATTTTGTATTTGAAAAAGTACAAAATAAAGCAAATTTCAATGTGAACAAGTTTATTGACTTTTAATGACTCTAACAGTTTTATGTATTGTGCAGATATGGCAGTTCGTGCGTTTGTTCCTAAGCACAATATGGTGCTTCATCCGGATCATGACCTCCCTGAGGCGCAGGGATACAGGCAGATGCTAGAATTTCTTGTGGAATCTAGGATAGGATTTGCACTATCCCATAATGTTCAGCTCATATTACCGTATATTCGTCAATTCTATAATCATCTTCAAGTAGACTGCTCGGTCACTCCGACAGTGCTACGAACTCGCATTGCTGGACAACCGCTAGTTTTTTCGGCGGATATGCTGCGTCAAGTGTTGCAGCTGGGCACTCAAGAAGAAGAGTCTGGACCGATCGAATTTCCTCTGAACATCAGGCAAGCGGCCTTTCAGAGAATGGGATACAGTTTAGACGTGTCGAAAGTGTCCTATATGAAGAGCGGCTTAAT
The DNA here is from genome assembly GCA_020465985.1 of Centrapalus pauciflorus. Taxonomy (NCBI): domain Eukaryota; kingdom Viridiplantae; phylum Streptophyta; class Magnoliopsida; order Asterales; family Asteraceae; genus Centrapalus; species Centrapalus pauciflorus. The sequence goes on along the minus strand of JAANYP010002117.1, from coordinate 151,066 downwards.
CGGGCAATGGAGATTTCTTGCTCATGTCTTCATGGTATGTTTTGCACCAAAGAAATCCGGGTTTGACTATATAGTTGCGAAGATCCAGTCTGGGATAGTCGCGATGGTGTACAATCGACCATACAGTTTCTCGGAGATGTTTTTCTCCGAATTTGTTCATCAGATCACCGCTCCTGAAAATCAACAATTCCTGCTATATCCGCGGTTCATCATGATGTTGATCAGGCACTTCTTGCCAAATCTGCCGCCATCAAATGACGTTCAAAACGTGGCTATAATGGACAAAAGGATATTTGCTGATTGTTCCTCACATAGAGGAAGATTGGCTATTCCGATCGAGCGACCGTTGTTTGGAGCTGTCTTAGACAGGAACTTTGTGGCACCAGATAATGCCAACTGGGCAGGTGAAGTAGAAGTTCAGCCTCAGCAGCAACAGCAACAGCAACAGCAACCGCATCAACAACAACAACAACGAAGTGAACAGCCTCGTGCTCGTCCCCGTGATCCAAGGCGAAGACAAAGAGCTACTGCGAGTCAGACTCAGGCGTCTAGGCCTTCTACGAGTCAGCAACCAGAAATGCAGGAAGCCGGGCCGTCAACTGTCCCAAATGAAGCTGATCAATTGTGCCAAACGCTAAATGAAATTTGGGAGGCGGGTCCACATGCAAATGAAGATATAGCTGCTGCATTAGTGGGAGAATTACTTGAGCCTCCAGAAGGAGAAGACGATGTGCTGAGGGATGTTGAGAATTATGAGCCAGAGCAGGCTGATGACGTTTTGTCATCATCTGCTACAGAATCAGAAGAAATGGAGGAGATTGAAGTTGAAGCTCCAGAATCAGTGTCGACAGATCCTCATATTCAAATTGGAACCTATGGTTCACGATTGATTATTAATGAAGGTGCTTCGAGGAGGCGAGAGGCCAGAGAATTGGAGGAGTCAGATTTTGAAGAAGATGAGACTCCTCAGTTGGTGACAAGGCAACGGGCCAAACGTCACAGGTTTATGCAGGGGACTTCATCACAGTCCGATGCACAACCTCCGCCTCAAACCCAGACCCAACCTCAAGTTACCGCTCCACCATCACCGCCACCTCAACAACATGAACCCTACATTCCCCAACCATTCAATCCTGCTCCCATTCAGTCCATTCCTTCTACATCCGAAGCCTATACCGACAATCAACGAATCATGCAACTCAAGAGCCGTGTCGACTTTCAGAACATTCAGATCATATCTCTCACAAAAGCAGTCGGTGAACTCCAAGAGCATAACTCTAATCTTGATAAGGAGAATGCCGAACTGAGAACGATTGTTGAAAGTGTTAGAGACGAAAACACGAAAATTAAATCATTTGTTGCTGATCAATCATCTGAAATCCGAGCAATGCGGTCCCTCCTAGAGCAACTTATGAAAAATCTACAAACTCAGGGGGAGACTAGTTGTAAAGATCAGGAAGTACAGCGAGAAGATGATGATGATGAAGGCAATGATCCCAGTGCAAATAAAGAGATTGAGTCTGTAGATTTTCCTGCAGCTCAAGTCACTCAAATTCAGGGGGAGCCTAGTCAAGGCGAAGGACAAAGGGGTGAAGCTAGTTCATCTAAGGAGCCTACGGACTTTGAGATCAGTGAGATGATTGAAGCGCTCATGGATCTTGATGATGATCCACTGGATGTAGGCTTTGATAACGAAGATGAAGAGCTTGAAGAAGGGGAGTTTGCGCCAGAGGAGATAGTCGACTGGCGATCAGATGATGAAGTACTTGCTGATGAGGATGATGAAGCTGACGAGATAATAGTGCAGCTGAATCCTATCACTGATACTTATATGGTTGATGGACATAACATTGTCGATGCAGATATAGTGATTGTTGCTTTAAATCCTCAGCCATCGACAGAGGAACCTGCAAGAGAGCTAACTAATGAAGAAAAACGAAAGCTATGGTTCAGGGCTGAAGAGAAGGAAGCTGCAATTAAAAGGACAATGAGAGTGCCAGGTACGGGGAAGCTGTCTGAGCGAATTTTAAGCTGGTTCTTTGACAGAGAACTGCAGCTATTTATAATAAAGAGAAAAGACGGGCTTCAGTACATGAGGCGAACTTTAAAGGCGTTCAACACCCTGCCAAAGATCGAAATTGCAGATCTAGCATGGAAAGATCTGATAAACATTGGCAATGATCCCTATGCGGACGTTATCGCAAGAATCATAAGAAAGGAGGGAAGGTCGAGGAAATTTGAGCGTCTGAGTCCAAGGGTTGGGAAAAGAGTAGAGGATCCATCACGTATCGACCCTCTAACTGGTCGACCTTGGATGAGGATTCATTATAAGCCAGCCAGATGTCTTAGGAAGGTACCTCTCAAGCCAATGCCACAAAACATTCTGAAGAATCTGAAGTGGTGGTATGCTGACACGGAAACTGGGGAAGCGGTTATGGAAGACTTAGAAGAACAAGTTATTCTTAGAGTCTATGACCCGCTTCACCTGGTGAACCTATCTAAAGAAGACCTGCAGATCTTGTATAACTGTAAGATTTCCAGTGACGCACATATGGATGCTGAAGCGAGTAAGTATGAAAATGTAGTCAAGGTATGTGTTGAAAAAGGTCTGTATGCTGGTAGTGTTTTGAATCAATAATAAACCATGTTCTTAAATCAAATGTGTGAATTATTAGAAGCTATCGTCAAGGGGGAGTCTGTGGGTACATCCCGTGTGACGATAGCAGTCTAAGTTGTCTTATATTGTGATTTAGCATATGTTTGGTATATATATTATGTATGATTGATTTTTATCATTGTTTGTATGTTTGAACTTGATGTAACGTATTACAAGAAGTTCAAACATAAAGCTCAAAGATAAAATCAGTCGTAAGGTAATAACATAAGTTTCATCTCTTAAGTGTTTAAGTGTATTGGCTAGATTCGAATAGCTAAAAGGATACATTCGAATCTGTGATAGATTCGAATGAGTCCTTAGATTCGAATGGGCTAGATTCGAGTCTGTCAACATGGACAGATTCGAATGGGCCTTAGGCCAGATTCGAGGTTGGCCCACAACAAACTCGAATCAGGGTCTATAATTAGGGATAGACTCGAATGATTAGAGGACCTTTGGCAGAATTCGTGAGGAATTAAGCAATAGGCGATCTCGAGTTTATCAGCTAGGTGAGTCCCGTTTCGGAGAGAATTAGTACGTAGGATCGTTCGTGTGTCGTTCGTTCAGCGTCTAATAGTCTCCGTGTTTCCGTTGGTTGAGAGTTGTCCGTCTAACCGTCAACGAGGATTCCGCACTCGTTAACGGATCCGCGTCTAGATAGATCTTGCAGTCGTAGACCTTACAATATGTTTGATAATTATTATTGATTGTATGTTTGAACTTGATTTAACGTATTACAAGAAGTTCAAACATAAAGATCAAAGAGAAAATCAAACATAAGTTAAAAACATAAGTTTCAATTCTAAGTTAAATAGGTGAAAGAGTAAATTCGAATTCTATAAGGATTGGCATTCGAATCTATGACATATTCGAATGTATTCCTAGGCAGATTCGAATGTTTCTCATAAGGTAGATTCGAGAGTGCCCAGGGGACAAACTCGAATGGGCCTTGGGCCTGATTCGAGTTTGGCCCATGGCAGACTTGAATTAGCCTCTATAATTAGGGATAGACTGGAATCATTAAGAGACTTTTTGCAGAATTCGAGAGAGATTAAGCAAAAGGCGATTTCGAGTTTATCATCGGTTTTAGTGTTGTTTCGGAGAGAATCAATTCGTAGGTGCGTCCGTCGTAGTTCGTACAGCTTATTGATAGTCTCCGTGTTCCTAGTGAGAGTAGTTACCGTCAACCCGTTAACGAGGATTCCGCACTCGTTGACGGTTCCGCGTCTAGATAGATCCGTGTTGTGTAGACCTTACAAGTGGTATCAGAGCCTACGGGGTGTTCTTAGTGTTCTTCATGTTCATAAAGATACATCCTAGGTTTCTTGACGCTTTTGGACGGTTATTCTCTCAAGATTCATGTTGTTTTTCGTGTTTTTCGAGCTTAGCAAATTGTCATCCGGGAAATACTTCGTGTTTTTCACGTTTTTGATCGAAATCAATATTTTTCGTTGTAAAAATATTGATTTAATCTGCGAAACGTTAAGAAATCGAAGTATTAGCCGTTTTTCGAGTTTGCGACGCTCGAATCTGTTAGGAGTAATTAGGGTTTTACTTAGTCTCGAGTCTAACCAAAATACGCTCCTTTCGAGTTTGATAAAGAGTGTTTCGAGTTTAATTCGAGTTTGTGCTAAAGTCGATTAGGAGTCTCGAGTTTGCTGTGATTCGAGTTTGCTTCGAGTTTGGACTATAGTCGAACAGGGTGCATCGAATCTGCTGAGTATTCGAGTTTGTCTTGACCTTCGAGTTTGGAAACTTTCGAATCTGTCATCAAGTTCGAATTTAATTGAATTTCAAAACTTAATCGAATTTAATCCCAAATAGATTTAAACTTAATTATATTCGAATCTACCTAAAGTCGAAAGTATTAACTTAAATTAGTTTCGAATTAAATTTATTAAGTTACAATTCAATTATTTTTGAAACAATGTCAAATCTCAAAAGTTTCTAGAAATGGATCATGAGGTCGGGAAGGCTAATACTCCGCCTAAGCTGATGAAACTTGAAGACTACTATTGGTGGAAAGATCGGTTTGCCGATTTTGTGCGTTTCAACGACATGCGAATGTGGGTATGTATTGACGAAGGATACATTCCACCTATTTCAGAAGTTGAAGGCCGTCAAAGAGTCTTATCATATCAAATGATGAAGGAGGATGATAAGAAACTATATGAAGCCGAGAACAGAGCTTTATCGATTATTCGAATGGCTTTGCCTCAGGATATACTACACACATTCCGCACTCAAAAGACATCTAAGGAGCTTTAGGAGTCGCTGGAAAAGAGGTGTGAGGGTAATCCGAGGGTTCGAAGGAAGCACATGGATTTGTTGAAACAGCAGTTTGCTATTTTCAAGGCTTTGAAGGATGAACAGCTGGACGATACCATCACCCGCTTTTATCATCTGCTAATAGAGCTTGAGAGTCACGTCATTGAGTATAATGACACAGAAAAGAACAATAAGCTTCTTGATGCCTTACCAGCCAAATGGGCGATGTATGTGGCCATGATTAAGCTTAATGAAGATAGGTACTATACTCAATCATTGGAGGATATAGTGGGAATGTTGCGGGCGTATCATTTCGAGCTACTGAAGGCCGAAACGGATTATGAACAAGTCCAAAATCCAGCCATGTATTTTGGAAAATCAACAAAACCTTCAGCGACATCTGATATGAAGACTGCTACAGCGTTTTTCACCGGAGAAACGTCGTCACCAGCAGAGACTGATGACACACTGAATAGAGCGTTCTTAGGGTTGGGTAGATATGAATAACAGCAACCTCAAGCAACACAGGCATCAACATCTCAGGGCTACTCTATGTTAGGCACAAAAAGGCCTCAGTCAAACCTGTTCTACATCTGAGGGGGAGATTTATAATCAAACCTGTTGATGCATTTGAAGGTTGAATTTAAGGCCTGTTATATGTCTTATTGAAACCTGAAAATGATTTGCAATATCAGTCTAAAGCTGTTCTATATGTTGCATGTGTTGCAACTAAGACAGTTTGTCCAAGCTGCTCTGTCTGCTGAACAGGCTGGACATAAACTGTCTACGCTGCTCTACACTGTTGAGCAGCTTGGGCAATTTTAAAGTGTTCTGTTCTTTGTGAACAGAACCTGTTCTTTGTGAACAGGCTAAACACTTTATGGAATACGTTTCCAAGTCATCATGTATTGTTTTTGACTGCTAGATCAGTTTACAAAGTCGAAGACAAAGTGGAAAACAGAACTGCTCAGCCTGCCCAAGCTGTTCTGTAACATGAAGACAAAAGGTTATTTGAAAAAGGGTGACAGACCTTTTTCTTATATCAAAATAGGCCTTTACAAGGAAGAAAGACGCAAAGTTGACATTTCCTAAATTAGTTAAAGGCAATGCAACAGTAGACAAAGTAAAAAGACAAAAGTTCTGCACATGTGAAGACAAGTCTGCTTTTCAGAAAAGTGCAGAAAAGGTTATGTTGTCTTTTCAACAAGACTTCTCCTTTTTCATTCCGTCCAATGAAGATGTTTCTCTTAGATCCTCTGAGTGGGTATAAAAGGAAGCTTCTAAGGACAGAAAGAGTGTGAAGAAAGCTAAGTGCTGAAACCAAGAGTGAACATGCAAGTGTGATTTTCATGCATGCAAGCCTTCTGTGTAAATCAGTATCTGTGTGTCTAAGCTGTTTTACATAAGCTGTTCCCTTAAGTCTTGTAAACACAGTGAGTGCTTCTTAGTGAGTGTATTCATTGTATACTAGTTTGAGTTTGTCTTAGACTAGTGAACATACTGTTGTATCTGTCATCTCAGCTTGAACTATTCCGCATTCAAGCTTGTTTGTAATTAACAAATTGTTGATAATACATACAAACATTGAGAAAATAGTGTGTAGTTTGTAAATAGCTGTATTCACCCCCCCTCTACAGCTTAAAGCTATATACTTTGGGAACCTCTCGGGACCTACAACATCAATACCCAGAATTTTGTCAAATTCTCCCTTTATCCTTCCTTCTTTGATGCACAAAACAGAAAGTATATGTGTATTGATGAGTTCGTAACTTAAGAGGCAAATAAGTTACGGAATTCCATCCAGTAACTCAGCAGCCAAACCTCCTTAACTCAACAACATGGCAGCCCACTTCATCCTATGTAATCATGTTGCATTTGTGTGCGTGTTATGTGAGTCAAGATCAGCCAACAGCCCCTAATGAAATCAAAACAGAATGCTTGATGGTGCTGTCCGTAACTCAACAACTTGTTGAGTCTCGGACTATTATTTGTCCAGTAACTCACCATTCAACCATCCCTTAACTCACAAACAATAGTCCTTATCATGTATGCATATAAACATAGCTAAGTATGTGTGTGTTGCGGCTGGAAAACAGAATTAGTAGCAACAACAAACTAAGAAGGCTGGTGTGTGTGTGTGTGTGTGTTGTTGGGTCCGTAACTCAGCATAAAGCTGAGTAACAGACTGATCTTCCTTTCTAATAGCAGCCTCAACTTCATTATCTATATAAATTGAGTTGAAGTGTGTGGTGTGCTTGTTTGTGACAGCAAAACAGAAAGAAAAAGATTCCAGTAGCAGTCGATATATATATATATACACACACACGTGTGTGCGTGTGTGTTTTGCGAGGTGTTGTATGTGTGGGTGAAACACATGATAATGCAACTTTACACATAAACATAGAACCTATATATATACACTACATCAGGTGAGTGTTTGCATGCATATTTGCTGTCCAAAAACAGAAACATTAAAATGAAAGTGTGATTCAAGTTTATGCTTACCTCACATGTAGGAGATAAACATTCTCGAACTAAACTTATCATAGATACCTGACATAACCGTATGAAAATTTTGTAAATCAACCCAAAAATAAAACCAATGTCATATAAACCACTAAAAGCCTTGAAGTGCAAACAATAAAGCCATCAAACTATCAAAGTCATAAAACTGACGAAAGATCAGCCACTTTACAACCTTGACTCCAACCATTTAGCATCCAACAAAAACAGAGACCGAAATTTGATCCAAAACCCAGCCAACAACTAAAAGATGAAACAGTAAAAGCAGCCACAAATAACTCCTAGCAAACCGGATTTTAGGTCCAAATTAGCAAATAAAAAATCACAAAATATCACTCATGAATCTGCCCCTTTCAAATTCTTTAAACAACGTTTTTAAACTATAACCAAATAAAACAGCACCACTGACATATAGCCTATATAAAGTTCAAAGAAAAACAAACCCCAAACCACAAAAGAAAATAACAACCTGCACAAAAAAAAAAAACCATAGCTCGAACCAAATTGCAACCATTTATAAGAAAAACAAGCAATAGATGGCAAAATAATGCAGTAAAAGTGCAACACTTAAAATGCTCACCTTGTGAAAAGAAAAGAACAAACTATTTTAAAATCTATGAAATACTATACTGAATTTCAAAATAGGAAAAACTCTACTCATAGTCCCATGCTATTACTAATACCATTTAAGCACATTTCTGATTTTATTTTTAAAAAATATATCAAACATGTTATGCCATTACAGGCACACCCCCTAAATCATCAACTGTTTAGCCATTACCATTCACCAAAACTCAAATCCACAACATCCAAAAAGATAAACTTAGTAATTTGTAATTGTTGATGTGATTTATGATAAATAAAATAATGATTACAAGGGTTTATATAAGAGATACATTTACACTCTAATCCCTCTAATATATGGAAACCCTCTAATATAAGGAAATACTAATATATGGAAACCCTCTAATATAAGGAAATACATAAGACTCTAATATTCCCCCGCAAGCTAAGGCCGGGGAACGACCTGTAGCTTGGATCGTAAGAACATAAAACGCTACGAAAGAAGTGGCTTGGTGAAGATATCTGCAATCTGATCATCGTTGGTTATGAACTGGACCGAGAGTTGCCTATCTGCAATCGTTTCTCGAACAAAGTGAAAGTCTACCTCTACGTTCTTAGTTCAGGCATGGATCACGGGGTTGGCAGAAAGATAGGTAGCGCCAAGATTATCACACCATAGCGTAGGGATCTTCTTATTGAAGTTCGCGCAACCGTGTTTCAAGCCAAGTTAGCTCAGCGACTGTATTAGCTAGGGCCTTGTATTCTGATTCCGTTGATGACCAAGAGACAGTCTTCTGTTTCTATGCAGACCAGGATACTAGGTTTAAACCTAGATACATAGCATATCCCCCAGTGGATCGACGGTTATCTGGGCAACTAGCCCAATCAGCATCTGAGAAGCCTGTAATAGAGTTATAGGTAGAATCAGTGTAGGCATGAAGGAGAGTGCTAGAGTCACGCCGAAGCCGCAATCCATAAGTAGAGGTGCCTTGCAAATAACGAAGAATCCGTTTAACATCTGACCAGTGAAAAAGTAGGGCAATGCATAAATTGAGCGACTTTGTTAACGGCAAAGGTAATGTCCGGACGAGTCAAGTTGACATACTAGAGCACCCACAATTTGAAGATACTTGACTGGGTCGGAAAAAGTAGCACTATCACCAAGAGCAAGATTAGCAGTCGTAGTCATGGGAGAAAGAACCAATTTAGACTGAGAAAGGTCGGCGCGTTGAAGAAGCTCAAGGGTGTACTTCTGCTGAGAAAGTAGCATATCCGTACCCATGCTGGTGACCTCAATACCGAGAAAGTGGGATAGGGATCCCAGAATGGGAAAGGATTGACTGAGACTGTGGACCACTGTGTCATTTGTTTGCTGGTTGTTATCTGTCAAGAGAATTTCATCAACATACACAAGCATGTATAGTAGAGTGTCGTGGCGGAAGTAAATAAATAAGGAGGGATCTGTTTCGGAGCCTTGAAAACCAAGCGAGCTAAGGACCGTGGATAGGCGATGAAACCATGCTCGTGGAGCTTGCTTTAAGCCATACAAGGACTTATGAAGAAGGCAAACATGATCTGGTTTGGCTTGGTCAATGAAGCCCGGAGGTTGTTCCAAGTAGACAGTCTCTGTAAGGGTTCCATGGAGAGTCGCATTCTGAACTTCAACCTGCCGCAGAGACCAGCCTTAGCTAACGACAAGTGAGAGAACAACGCGGATAGTGGCAGCCTTTACGACCGGGCTGAACGTCTCCTGATAGTCAATGCCCCAGGTTGCTGCCGAAAACCTTTGGCGACTAGACGAGCCTTGTAGCGTTGGATCTTACCTGTTTGGTGCTTCTTCAGCCGGTAGACCCACTTACAGTCAGCAACATTAGACTTTGGACGGGGAACTAGCGACCATGTACCATTCCGCATTAGGGCCAAATACTCTTCAAACATAGTGTGACGCCACTGAGGATCCTTTTTGGCAACGGAAAAAAGGTGTGGTTCGATGTCGGTGTAGGTTGTGTGAAAGGAGGAAGCATTATAGGGTTTGGTTTGCTTGGGGTTGGGACATAAGTTGGCTGGACGAGTACGGGTAGTCGGAGGGGTGGCAGTAGGAGTTGGTGCAGGGGGTGGGTCTGTAGGTGTAGGTGTAGGGGTAGGAGGGTAGGCGGGTCAGGAGATGGGGATACGGGAGGTGAGGGTAGGTTAGTAGGCGTAGTGATGGGAGTGGTGAGTAGGGTGGGGTGTAGATTGGGATAAGTAGAAGTGTATGGGTCAGGAGTAGGTGTGGGAGAGGGAGAGGGAGTGGTGGAGGTTTGGTGAAAGGGAAACGACTGCTCATTAAAGCGAACATGGCGGGCTATGTAAAGGCGATCGGACTGTGACTCCAGACAACGGTAGCCATGGTGGGTTGGACTGTAGCCAAGGAAGCAAGGTTGTTAAAGGCGAAAAGTGCACATGAGGCGACTGACCTTAATCAGGGACTAAGGCGAGAGGCGCAAAAAGGCGAGGGCCTGAGCTAAGTATCGTTATTAATTTTTCAAGCAACTATATATGACATCGTTTAACATAAAACATAAAAACGAATAATAATTTGAATAGATATAAGCATAAGTACATAAACTCACAAAGTAAAATAAGGAATCCTGAATACATAAGGGTATTATGATAGTTAATAGTAATAGGCTATGACAGACTGACAACATATGTCATGACTAATCAGATGATCAAAACTCAAACAAAAAATATTTAGCTACATTATGGTATTGAGGTATTCTGAACTTCAAAGACATACATTGTATTAACTTTAGATGATTATTGTTGTTGAAGAAGATGATTTTTGTTGAAGATGATCAACGTGCAAGAGAAAGAGGGGAGCCGTAGGTTTGAGTGTTTAACGTATGTCAAGTAGTCGTAGTTATTGACTTATGATTATCATGCATTATTTTATAGTTAGTTATATAGGAAAATCTTGTAAATAGCCTAAGGAGTTAACAAATAAAATAACATAATGTGTCAGTTTCAAAAAAAATCGGCGCTAAATACTAAGGCCACCGCCTGTGCGCCTAGTCCCTTAAGTCGATCGCCTAGAATTTGCGCCTGGACTCAGGCCTAACAAGGCGCCTAGACCTAAATCGCCTCGCCTGTGCGCCTAGTCGCTCACCTTTCTCGCCTTTGATTACACTGCAAGGATGACACAGGAAGTAGAACGAAAGTCCATTTTGTGAGTGTTGTATGGACGGAGATGAGGGAAGCACTGACACCCAAAGACGCGAAGGAAGGAGAAGTCTGGTGGATGTTTGAACAAGAGTTCAAATGGAGAGATGTTGGAGTTTGTCCTAGACGGCATGCGGTTAATGAGGTATACAGCAGTGTCAAAGGAGAAATGCCAGAAGCGTTGAGGGACATGAGATGCGGCGAGTAAAGTGAGACCTGTTTCGACAACATGATGGTGACGGCGTTCAACAAGACCGTTTTGTTCACTCGTGTGAGGACATTAAAGGCGGTGAATGATGCCGAGAGAGGAGAAAATTTTGGAGAGATTCCTGAATTCCCCTCCCTAGTTGAGTTTGGTTTGAAATTGGCGTTCAGCTTTGAGAAGGAAGCTTTTAAAGGTAGCATACACTTCAGACTTAAGTTTTAAAGAGAAAATCCACATGAAGCGAGAATAATGATCAACACATAATAAGAAATAAGTGTGGCCATCAAATGAAGTAACAGGAGCGGGGCCCCAAACATCAAAAAATACTAAATCCAAAACATGAGAACTTTTATATGTAGACGTTAACAAATGAAGTTTAGACGACTTTCCTACTAAACATGATCACACAAGAAACTACTAGAACTTTTATTAAGTAAAGGTAACCTATACTTAGAAACCATTGAATTAAAAAGTTGTGGATGAGGGTGTCTGAGACGATGATGCCAAATTGTGGAGGAAGTACGAGTAGTGGAGAATCTGACTTTGAGAATCAGTTGACTTCGAGGAAGGCTGAAGGAGTATAGACCGCCATTACTTGGACCCGTGAGAAGGATAGTGTGTGTAGACTTGTCCTTCACAACAAAGAAGGAAGAGGGAAATTCAAAGAACACGTTATTGTCAAGACAGAATTGTTGAACAGAGAGAATGTTTTGTTTAATTTCAGGTACATGTAGGATGTTTTTAAGGGAGAAAGTTTTGTCAGGTGAGTAAAGGTTTGTGGAACCAATATGGAGGATAGGTAAGCCCTTACCATTGCCAACATGAAGATTATCAGTACCGTAGTAAGCCTCTGAGTGATCGAAACTAGAGAGGTCCGGTGTGACATTATGATTAGAACAAGTATCCGGAAGCCAGGAAGTTGACAAGGTGCCACGCGAGTCCGCAAAATTGGCTGAGGGAGGCTGTCTAGGCCGTATAGTTGCGGGGTCATGGTTGGGGCACTGTGATGGAATATGACCAATTCCACACCTGTTGGATGTACCAAATACTGTATTCTGAGTAGAAGCCCAACTGAACTGTTCGCGAGTACCGCCTTGATTCTGATTGTAGTGATTTCCGCGGCCACAACGGGAGTCACGGCCACGACTTAGAGAGTTACCTGATCGATTGGTGTAGTGGGCTTGTGCAGGCTGAGCAGTAAGCAGTTTGAACCTCGGTTGAACCTGAAGGCCAAGTTGAGATAAAGCCTGTTGGAGAGCGTGAAGCTGATCGGGAGTTAGAGAGGCGGCGGGAGTCGCGGGAGGGCGAGTCTGAACAGTGGCGAGAAAGCCTGAGTTGGGGAAACATCTGGTGTAGACTTCTTGATCATGTAGTCGTGATCGGAGAGTAAACCGTGAAGTTCTGAAAAGGCAACAGGAAACTGACGGCCAATAAGAGTGGATTTTAACCTGTTGTATTCTTCTCGAAGACCTGAGATAACCAACATGACTAACTCTTTCTACTTAGGTGGTTCACCAATATTGACTAAGGCAATAGAGTATTCTTGGGCGCGAGTCAAGTAAGCAGCAGTGGGTTCGTCAGGTTTCATTTGTAGTTTGAGAAGCTGGGTTTTGAGGGTATATTCCCCAGAGGAGGTGTGACGGGCATAGGCACGTTCGAGAGACAACGTCAAATCATGAGAAGTGAGGCCTTGAACATGCTAGAAAAATGCCTCAGAGATGGTAGAAATAATGAGCATGCGAACGTGAGCATCATTGGAAACCCAGGCAGTGTAACTAGGGTTCAATTGGGGTGGGGGTACTGGGGTACCATCTTTGTCGTATGAGGAAGCTATGGTCATCGGAGGGCAAGGTATAGTACCATCAACATAGCCAAACAAATTGTTGGTGAGAAGAAACGGCTGGAGCATTGTTTTCCAGTAGCCATAGTTGGTTGGGGAGAGGGTAAAGCCAAACTTGTGAGAATTATGCTTAGTTTTCTCCGCTGAAGTGAACGGAGTAATAGAGGCCATGGGAACGAGGTAATTTGAGGGTGGCAATAGGTGGTTGGCTGTTGTTTGTTGGGGAATAGCAGCGAGACAGAGGGTTGTGGGTGACGGTTGCTAATGGGGTGGCAAAAGGGTGGGCGGCAGAAGGGGTTTAGGGGTATTAGGTGGTGGCGGAAGTAAGGTTTTAGGGTTTTTAGGATTGTTAGGGGCTGGCGGCACTGTGGCTGCTGTAGCAGGTGTCTGTCAGGGTGGCTGCTAGGGTTAGGAATCCTAGGCTCTCATACCAAGATTAACTTAGTAATTTGTAATTGTTGTTGTGATTTATGATAAATAAAATACTGATTACAAGGGTTTATATAAGAGATACATTTACACTCTAATCCCTCTAATATATGGAAACCCTCTAATATAATGAAAAACTAATATATGGAAACCCTCTAATATAAGGAAATACTAATATATGAAAACCCTCTAATATAAGGAAATACATAAGACTCTAATACAAAACAAACACATTTAAAGTAGCAAGAACATGAACTTTGGATCAGAGCCATAAAGCTAACACATGAGATTAAAATCTGAATGAAAAATTAGGCCATGTTACCTCTAATTCCTTAGTCAAGATCTCCTAAGAAAGTCAAGATCTCCTAAGAAACTCCTGATTTTGTAAAAGTTTCTTTTGCTTCAACCCTTTTTTCGGTCAATGCATGCTACATGAATAGATAATAAAAACCACAATGTGAGAAGGCAAGAAACATTACTAATAAGCATGATCATAGTTTGGTAAAGGATATAAATTTGAAGCACAGGCATGAATCTTCATCACACATACAATTGCAATATTCGGTAAGTTAAAATCTTGACCCAAAAGACATACAAAATTTAGTGATTTAAACCAAAAAAAAGGCGAGTGATTTAAACCAAAATTCACACCCAAAAGACATACAAAATTTACCGTAAGCAAAACCTGTTATAATAAACTGTGCATAACCTTCCAAGCCGATCAATTGAAGAACGAAGAGCAGCCTTGTCTGAAATACGATCATTATCGAAAAAAAGCACAGACAACCAGATATTCCTTGCTAAAGTAGGAGCGATACCTTCAATAGTACAACTCCTTCGAGCCGGAAGCATGGAAACAAGAGAAAATGCAGCCACTACCCATTTTAGCCTGTCACTTGCAAACAAGAATGGAAGCAGCAGAGGAAAGGAAGAGTGTTCTTACTGGTGGCAAATGAAGCGTGAGAAGAAAAGAAAGAGTCTGCGTAGCTTCCCAATGCTTGCACAATCCTCAACATTTCAAAAGATGAGTTTAAATTGTGTATGCAATAAATCTTGTACATGATGCTTCAAATACTTGTATGTCTTAAAATTCAAGAATGTGCATTGTCTACTTGTACCTTATGCAATGTAGTTAACTTGCAAACAAGCTAAATGCTTTATTAGTAGTAGAGATAATGGTTTTTTAAAGGCAGTAATTTTAATGGGAAAAAACCAACAAACAAAACAATGTTAAAAATCATCGTTAGCTAATCTTTCGATCTACAAGGTGTAGAGAAAAATATGAAAAGACATATGTGATTATCATAATACACATGCAATCATCAAATAATAAAAGAACGAACCACTAATGTTTTTAAAGTCAAACAACCTTGAGCTAGCATTACTCTAAAACACATTATAATCTCAAACTGTCCTGGAGTCTGCAAACACCCGAATACCATACTAAAACCATCATAGAAACCCCTGCGAAAAACCAACCAGATGTAACACCCCCTCCCTTACTAGACCAAATCGTAGCAGGAAACTTCAATAATCTGTTCAATCAAAAGTAAAAGCAAGATGTAATATTAGTTAATCATGTCGAAGCTCTATTCCATCTAACCCTTCAATTTACTTTGTTGTTAGGTATTGATCAATCCAGAGAGAAAATATAATCATCAGAAATGAATCTACTCTTTTTATAACCCACAACAAACCCATAGCTACAACACATCTTTACCTCCACATCCAAATGATGTTGATACATTTCCTTCCACAACCACCAACTTGAAATCTAATTAGAAAAATGGAAACTGCCAACATTATTTGAGCCAAACTTAGGTGTTCAGATAGTTGTAATTTTGGGGGATTGTCATGCATTATTTTGTTAATTATATAAGAAAATTTTAGTAAGTTTGAGAAAAATGTTCCAATTGGACTTGCCTTCTTTATTGCTACATTTTTTTTGTGAAAAAAAGATAGCTAATAATGATGTTTATGGGGTTCTAAAATATTACTTTGGTATAGCTATAACAGGCTTCTTAGATGAATGGCTACACATGATTAAAACTTTGTTTAGAACACACTTTTGACATAAATGACAACAAAATCCTATAAAATGACAAACCTCTCTTCTACATATTGTAAAGAAAGAGCATTCACCTCATCTACAATTCATAACAGCTGCAAATTGTTGGGAAAGAGCCTTCATCTATATATACTAAATTAAAGAAATGTACCTTTCCAAAGACCTTACATGATCTTTTTGCAAATCAACAAAAAGGCTATTGCTTTTAAAGGCCTATAACCACGACCCATAAATAGTTAAAATTAAAACCAAAACATAGTTGAAAATGAACTTAAAAGCCAGCTGCACCGAGCCTAAAACCACAAACATCAGACCCAAAAACAGTCCAAATAGTAGCACCATAAGCATAAAAAAAATTGGTATTTGCAACAGAAGGTCAACAACTATTGACAGCCCCAAACATCATTGTATATAGACAAAAAAATTCTCCAAACCACCAACCAGACAATTAAAGTAGGACAATTTTAAAAAAACATGTAGCAATAGCATCCTAATCAACATTAACAACTTTTCCTATAAATATTCATTTAAGGATAACACTATATTAAAGCAACTTCTTAATCAATAATAAATAAACTTATAGAGAGCAGCCGAGTTGTAGTATTCGGAGAAGGTGGATCATTTCTCAAGTTACCTTTGATTTCACAACATCTTGTTGAATGTACCTCTCATATCGTAAAATAGATCAGTTGAGAAATGAATATATAGTGTACCAAGAAGAAGAGATGTGTCTAAGAAGTAAGAAGTGTTTTGGTTTATTATTATAAGATAAAGATTATGGTAAGCACATGTGATTAAAAGAAACATCACATGCAACAGCGTCACTAAGAAATGAAATGGCCTGCCATTTGACATATCAAAAGATCATAATTTCAATAAGTTCTAATGAATCATCATGGCCTAAAAGCCTCAGGTGCTGTTTGTTTTTTAAGAGGTTGATGTCTGCAGTCTGCGGACTTAGCTGTAGAGATCTACGGTCAGAAGAGATGGCCTAAGACGTCCGCAAACGATGGGGCAGACGCGGGAAGACGTCTGCAAGCGCGGGAAGACGAAAAAAAAACAAACGCACTTTCATATAAAACCTCTTCCCGCGTCTTCGAGTTTGTAGACATAAGAGGTTCGAAGATCTTCTAAGAAAAAACAAACAAGGTAACCACTTTTCACTTATGCTTTGTTGGTATTCTTTGACACATCTAGCACCGAATAAAAATCTTGTGTACAAGGAATAGTATTCTCTAGTCACTAAAATTTAAATATTAATTCAAGAACTTTTAATGACGGAAGTGAAATAACAAAATCATGAGGTTTCACTAACAATGACAGGATATAGTTAGGCTTGATTGGTTTATAATTTATACCGATTTTGACTCATTAGGACAATTTCATTCAACTTTTTTTGTCCAATATAGTCTATGAAAGTAATCCTCATGTAATTGAATGTCAATGATCAAGTAAAAGGCAAAATAATAAACTGTCAAAAAGGACCAAACCAGAGGTGACTTTACTCTATTGCAGCAATATCACCATTTCATTGATCGACACGGCATATAATAGAATTATATCCACATACCAGCAGCAAATTTGACCATTTTATTGATTACCAGAAGGACTCTCTTTTTCCTTTTCGAAAATCAGCAAGAAGCATGAGAAACTTGCTAACCACAAAAACTGTTTCCATTAAAAGACATATAATCGATTGTTTTGCTTATTTACATACAAAGATCACTTCATGTGTTTTGTTGTCTAATCATCTTAATTTTTCCTGGGCTCTGTTAATGTGGGTGGGATCATTGTCAACATCCAGGGTCTGTTGCTTAGTCTCAGAAATATTGAGATTTGCATTTTTTTCTCAGCTTCTTCTTTATTGATTAAAGCTTTTTCTTTCATGGCTTGCGTCATCTGCTTCATGACCTTTTCCTCTTTTTAAAGCTACATTTCAACTATGATTTGAGCCTGCTTATCAGCTGGCTTGAAGTATTCATTATTGGCAGCTTCCAGCAATAGGGTAAAAAGTCAATTGTCATTTAAAAATTAAAACATAAAGTCTCAAATTTTATCCATGGAAGTGATAAGACAAGGAAATCAAGGTGGGAACTAAGCACCTTTCAAGGATATCAAATCATAAGATAAGAAAGCCAAGCACTTTTCTTTAATAAAATTACTCAGTGTTAAAAGCTGAATAAAACTCTTAAAATTGTACCAAATAAAAAGTCCAAAATGTAACAGATTTCTAAAAATAAAATTCTACTCATACAGCTATCCTATATAATTTTTATACAAGAAAATCACATCTGAGCCACAACCGGTGAACTGGAAGTTATAGAAGAGCTAAAAAATGTTAAGGACCAATTGATAACTTTCAATTAAAGGTGAGTCTGAACAATATTGTAAAGAACAATAGACACTTATACAAAAATGAGAACCAGCCAATGACAAATTCTCAATTTCCAGAAAATGCAAATGTAACTGGACGACAATATTGAAACATCCGATTACCCAATCAAGGTCCGCGGTACAATATTACAATATAAAATGAGTACTAATCCATAATCTTATAATTTCACACTCAAATATGACAACGAAAACTGTATAATTTCATTCACAAATACCATAGAAAATGATATTTGATATATTAAAACTCACATAAAAGCAAAATGATTCAACCTCAGTCAATGTTTGCGGATACGATATCGCGGCGAGCCTAGGTTGTTGCAATCACCGAACCTGTGGCAAATAGAACCAACAACAGAAACGTATTTCGAGCAATAGAAGAAAGTAGAAGAGGTTGAGCAAAGGACCAACACATCATTAATAAATAGGAGTCGAGGGCGAGAAGCACATATGATCAACATTGCATAGTCAAGTCGAAGGGGAGTGAGAGACCATCCACCCTTCTTAGGGTAGCAACACAAAACCAGAAAATAGAAAAAGGAGTCAGCAACGATAAGTGTAGGAGATGAATTGCAGAATCAAGTTGAAAGAGAGAAGGGGACTGTTGGAGACCAACCGTTTTTAGGGTCTGAGAGTAAAGCTACGTGGCACAACTAATTTAGGAAAAAGAAGTCGGAAACAAAAAAGCAACGAGTCTGACTCGTGTCTTAAAATGTTTTCCTTTAGTATAAGAGATAGATTGTTTATACAAGAAAATCACATCTGAGCCACTGCCGGTGACCTGGAAGTTATAGAAGAGCTAAAAAAATGTTAAGGACATATTGATAAATTTTGAACAATATTGTAAAGAACAATAGACACTTATACACAAATGAGAACCAGCCAATGACAAATTCGCAATTTCCAGAAAATGCAAATGTAACTGAACAATAATATTGAAACATCCGATTACCCAATCAAGGTCTGCGGTACAATATTACTAGATAAAATGAGTACTGATCCATAATCTTATAATTTCATACTCAAATATGACAACGAAAACTGTATAGTTTCATACAAAAATATCATAGAAAATGATATATGATATATTAAAACTCACATAAAAGCAAAATGATTCAACCTCAGTCAATGTTTGCGGATACGATATCGCAGCGAGCCTACGTTGTGACAAACACCGAACCTGTGGCAAACAGAACCAACAATAGAATTGTAATTCAAGCAATAGTAGAAATAAGAAAAGGTTGAACAGAGGACCAACACAATACCAACAAATAGAAGGAGTCGAGGGTGAGAAGCACATATGATCGACATTGCAGAGTCGAGTCGAAGTGGAGAGAGAGACCATCCACCCTTTTTAGGGTAGCAACACAAAACCAGAAAATAGAAAAAGGAGTCCGCAACGATAAGCGCAGGTGATGAATTGCAGAATCAAGTTGAAAGAGTGAAGGGGGACTATGGGAGACCAACCGTTTTTAGGGTTTGAGAGATAAAGCTAATTGACAGAGCTAATTTAGGAAAAAGAAACGGGAAACAAAAAAGCAGCGAGTCTGAGGAGAAGACACGTGTCTTGAAAAGTTATCCTTTAGTATTAGAGATAGACTTTTTATACAAGAAAATCACATCTGAGCCACTGCCGGTGACCTGGAAGTTATAGAAGAGCTAAAAATATGTGAAGGACAAATTGATAAATATAAATTAAAGGTGATTCTGAACAATAATGTAAAGAAAAATAGACACTTATACACAAATGAGAACCAGCCAAAGACGAATTTGCAATTTCCAGAAAATGCAAATGTAATTGGACAATAATATTGAAAAATCTGATTACCCAATCAAGGTCTGCAGTACAATATTAACAGATAAAATGAGTACTGAACCATAATCTTATAATTTCACACACTCAAATACGACAACGAAAACTGTATAATTTCATACACAAAAGCAAAATGATTCAACCTCACATAAAAAGTCCAAAAAGATTTAGATTTCTGAAAATAAAATTCTACTTATTTAGCTATCTAGTATCATTTTTTTATACAAGAAAATCACATCTAAGTCACTGCCGGTGACCTGGAAGTTATAGAAGAGCCAAAAAAAATGTTAAGGACATATTGATAAATTCAAATAAAAGGTGAGTCCGAACAATATTGTGAAGAACAATAGACACTTATACATAAATGAGAACCAGCCAATGACAAATTCGCAATTTCCAGAAAATGCAAATGTAACTGGACGACAATATTGAAACATATGATTACCCAATCAAGGTCCGCGGTACAATATTACAATATAAAATGAGTACTAATCCATAATCTTATAATTTCACACACTCAAATATGACAACGAAAACTGTATAATTTATTCACAAATGTTTGCGGATACGATGTCGCCGCGAGCCTAGGTTGTTGTAATCACCAAACCTGTGGCAAATAGAACCAACAATAGAATCGTATTTCGATAAATAGAAGCAAGTAGAAGAGGTTGAGCAAAAGACCAACACAATACCAATAAATAGAAGGAGTCGAGGGCGAGAAGCACATATGATCGACATTGCAGAGTCAAGTCGAAGGGGAGTGAGAGACCATCCACCCTTTTTAGGGTAGTAACACAAAACCAGAAAATAGAAAAAGGAGTCCTCAACAGTAAGCGTAGGAGATATGTAGGTACACCCTGTGTGACGATAGCAGTCTAAGTTGTGTTAGCATTTCGTCTAAGTCATGTTACAAGGTATTGAATATTAACTAGTGTTTGATATATGTAATTTTGTTTGTTTGATATTTATTGATTGTATGTTTGAACTTGTTGTAACGAATTACAAGAAGTTCAAACATAAAGTTCAAACATAAAGTTCAAAGATAAATTCAAACATAAGTTAAAACATAAGTTCAAATAGAAGTTTGACTTGTGAAATTCGAATTTAGAGTAAATTTGAATTTACACATAAGGCAGATTCGAATTTGGTCTACATTCGAATAAGGCAGATTCGAATTTGTCAAGGGGACAAATTCGAATGGGCCTTGGGCCTGGTTCGAGTTTGTCCCATGACAAACTCGAATCGGTCACTATAATTAGGGATTAACTCGAATGATTAAGGGACTTTTGCAGAATTTCGGTGAGTAATTAGCAGAAGGCGATCTCGAGTTTACCGGTAATCTTAGAGTGTTTTCGGAGAGAATCATCGTGTAGGTACGTTCATCGTTGTTCGTATAACATCTTGGTAGTCTCCGTGTTCCGTGTGTGTGATCTTACCGTCAAGCCGCTAACGAGGATTCCACACTCATTGGTGTGTGTCGCGTCTAGATAGATCCGTAGAGTGAAGACCTTACAAGTGGTATCAGAGCCTACGGGGTGTTCTTGGTGTTCTTCGTGTTCATATAGATACATCCTAGGGTTCTTGACGTTTTTGGACGGTTATTATCACAATTTTTGGAGGTTTTTCGAGCTTATCAAATTAGATTTCGGAAAATACTTTGTTGTAGTTCAAGTTTTTGACCAAAATCAGTATTTTTACTTGTAAAAATAGTGATTTAACCTGAAAAACTTGAAAAACTCCAAGTATTAGCCGTTTCTCGAATTTGCGGCGCTCGAGTTTGTTTAGGAGAAATTAGGGTTTGCTCATTTTCGAGTTTGACCAAAATACGCTCCTTTCGAGTTTCCTTAAAGTTTGCTTCGAGTTTGACCAACTCGAATTTGCTTGGATTTCGATTTTACACTAAGATCGAAATTGGATATTCGAATCTAGTTTGGTGTTCGAATTTAGGTTGGGTTTCGAGTTTACTTGGACATTCGAATTTAGTGTCGACTTTGTCATTAATTTCGATTTTAGTTGGATTTCGAACTTAATTTCGAATTTAGTTCAAAAAACAGTTTAAAAATAATTCAGTTCGAATTTATCCAAATTCGAAAGAATTCTTTTAAATTAATTTCGAATTAAATTAATTAAGTTTAAATCCAAAAATATTTGAAACAATGACAAGTCTACATAGATTTATGGAGATGGATCACGAAGTTGGAAAGGCGTATTCTCCATCGAAGTTGATGAAAATTGAGGACTATTACTGGTGGAAGGATAGGTTTGCCGACTTAGCAAGGTTTAATGATATGCGAATGTGGATTTGTATCGACGAGGGATACATTCCACCTACTGCAGAGGTTGTAGGTCGTCAACGTGTCTTAACTTATTCTAAGATGAAAGATGAAGATAAGAAAGTTTATGAGGCCGAAAACCATGCATTCACTATCATTCGGATGGCGTTACCTCAAGAGATATTGCACACCTTCCGTAATCAGAAGACAGCAAAAGAGATGTGGGATGCGTTGGAGAAACGGTGTGAGGGTAACCCGAGGGTAAGAAAGAATCGAATGGAAATGCTCAAGCAGCAGTTTGCTATCTTCAAAGCATTGAAGAATGAAAAGCTGGATGAGACCATCACACGATTCTATCATCTGCTAACTGAGTTAGACAGCCACGACGTGGAGTATAGTGAAACTGAGAAGAATAACAAGCTTCTGGATTCTTTACCGGCCAAATGGGAGATGTATGTGGCCTTAATAAAGCATGATGAAGAAAAATACTATACTCTGACTCTAGAGAATGTTGTAGGAACGCTGAGGGCATATCATTCTGAGTTGCTGAAGAAAGAAACGGATTATGACCAAGTTCAAGATCCTGCAATGTACTTCGGGAAATCAAAACCTTCAGCAACAGCTGAATTGAAGACAGCTACAGCTTTCTTCTAGGGAGAGACGTCGTCACCGGCTAAAACAGAAGACTCACTTAGTAGGGCTTTCTTAGGGTTCGCTAGACCAGAAGAAAAGTAGCAGAATCAGGCTACTCCAGCATCTACATCTCAAGGATATTCTAAGATGCCTATGAGCGCAAAATCGGCTGAAGACCATCTGAATCTGTTGGCTACATTCGTGGCCGCATACGGCAATTGCGTTCAAGGCAAAATTAACGATCTTGCTCTTTGGGATGAGGATTACGATCAGGTAGATCCTGATGATCTTGAAGAGATGGATCTGCAATGGCAACTGGCCATGGTAACTCAGAGAGTTAAGAGGTTCATCAAGAGGACGAGTAGAAATCTTAATGTGAGTAACAATAAGATTGGATTCGATAAGTCCAAGGTTAAATGTTACAACTGTCAGGGGTTAGGACACTTCGCTAGAGAGTGTCAGAGATCGGAAGTCAAGAACTACCAGGGACAGTACCAGAACCAACATAGACAGTATCAGAATCAATCGCAAGGGCGATATCTACCAAGTACATCAACCAGTCAAGCGAATATAGCTGGTCTGTTATCTAATGTCACATCAGACAGACAACTAGATGGAACTTATGACTGGAGTACACATCCAGAATCGAATGCTAGAGCCTTTATGGTTGAAGTGACTGAGACTGGGTGTGATGGGGCAGAGGAAATAACAGGGGACGACAGTCAGAATGAAAGTAGTCCGATGTGGGTAGAAAAGTCAGCTGATCAGACACTTCTGGAGTTTGCCGCACAGATGGCCAACGTAGAATCAGATAATGCCAAGGAAATAACTACAGGTCCAAACAACAAATGGTTCATCGACAGTGGTTGCTCCAGGCACATGACAGGGGAGAGAAGTCTACTTGCAGACTTCAAGGGAGGGAATCGGGGCTTCGTATCATTCGCTGGAAATAAAGGAGGAAATATCACCGATACTGGAGTGGTCACTAATTGGACGATCAAATTGGATCAAGTTTATCACGTTGATAAACTGGTTCACAATCTCATTAGTGTATCTCAAATCTGTGATAAAAAGAACTCAGTTTTATTTACTGATACTGAGGCGTTAGTGCTAAAACCGGGGTTCAAAGTACCTGAAGAGTGGATACTGATGAGGGCCCCAAGGAAGAATGACTTGTACATGCTCGACATGAACAAGCCGGAATC
Source organism: Centrapalus pauciflorus (assembly GCA_020465985.1). Taxonomy (NCBI): domain Eukaryota; kingdom Viridiplantae; phylum Streptophyta; class Magnoliopsida; order Asterales; family Asteraceae; genus Centrapalus; species Centrapalus pauciflorus. The sequence continues at coordinate 126,997 of JAANYP010002117.1, read as the reverse complement.
TTCAATGGGACCAATTTGTCTGCTATCTAAAGCTTCAGAGACTGAGTCAGTTTTATGGCACAAACGCATGGCACACTTGCACCTGAGAAAGATGAACTATATTACGAAAAATGGGTTGGTGCAAGGTGTTCCAATGAAGAGTTTTCAGTTTGAGGATAAGTGTCTACCGTGCAAGAAAGGAAAACAACACAAGAAGGCACACAAGTCCAAGACTCAGAACTCCATCGCTGCCACATTCGATTTGTTTCATATGGACCTCTTCGGACCAATCAACAAATGGAGTATAGGTGGTAGTTGGTACTGTTTAGTTATTACTGACGATTACTCACGTTTTTCTTGGGTTTTCTTTTTAGGTACAAAGGACGAGACGGCTGCAAAGCTCATCGGGTTCTTAGACCAAGTGGAAAATTCTTACGACACGAGAGTTAAACAAATTAGAAGTGATAACGGAACAGAGTTTAAAAACACAGTAATTGGTGTATATTGCCTATCAAAGGGCATAGTGCATCAATTTAGTGCACCTTATGAGCCACAACAAAATGGGGTGGCCGAACGGAAAAAAACAGGACATTGATTGAGGCAGCAAGGACCATGCTATCGGATTCAAAGCTTCCTACCATGTTTTGGGGGGAGGCAGTGAATACCACATGTCATGTTTTAAACCGCGTCCTTACTGTCAAATCTTTGAACAAAACCTGTTATGAAGTTTTGAATAAAAGGCCACCTAATTTAACTGGCTTCGAACCTTTTGGGGTACCATGTACTTTAATGAAAACAAAACGTCAACCTAAATTTGGTAAAAAGGCTGACGAAGGATACTTCATAGGTTATGTGCCAAACTCACCAAATAAAAGGGTTTTTAATAAATCAAATGGTACAGTAGAGATTGTGTATAACATTGAAGTCACAAGTTATACACATGAACCCCAAACTGGTCCGAAATGGATATTTGATTATGACAAATTGTTTGAGTCATTTAACATTCCTTTGGATGAAAATGCAGGTACAATCGAAAGGACATGTTGTCATTAAATCTGAATGAGGAGGGTCATAGTTTTCCGATGACCACTTTTCAACCAACAACTGAGCCTACTTCAACTGAAGATAGATCTCCAGAAGTTACTGATTCTGAAGTGCCTACAAACGAAAATCAGACAACAACTTCTAACTCTGAGGAAAATGTCCATGAGGAAGGAAATCTGGAGTCTGAGGTCGTTCCCCCGTTAGGAGAGATAGGATCTAATTTGGGAGATAATCTGAGAGTTGACGAGATAGAAACATCTAGGATCAACAAGAATCATCCTATTGAAAGTATCATAGGAAGTCCTAATGCTGGTGTGAGGACTAGGAGTAGTTTAAATAACAACACAGTGTTGTTGTCGATGATAAATGACTCTGAGGCTTTTCATACCTGCCTCTACTCATGTTTCATCTCGCAAGTAGAGCCGAAAATGTGCAGATGACACTAAAAGACAACTCTTGGGTTGAAGCAATGCAGGAAGAACTGTCACAGTTTAGGAAACTAGAAGTGTGGGAGTTAGTTCCGTTACCTCGAGGAGAAGTTGCAATAGGAACCAAATGGGTTTTTAAGTGCAAAAGAGATGATCGGGGTATAGTCGCTCGCAACAAAGCAAGGTTAGTTGTAAAGGGATTCAACCAGGAGGAAGGAATAGATTACAATGAAGTGTTCGCGCCAGTGGCAAGGTTGGAAGCAATTCGTTTGTTTCTGGCTTTTGCTTCCTTCAAGGGTTTTAAGGTTTATCAGCTAGACGTTAAGAGCGCTTTCCTTTATGGGAAAGTAAAGGAATTGGTGTATGTGGAATAGCCGCCCGGGTTTACAGATCCGAAATATCCAGACAGAGTGTATCGATTAGATAAGGCTTTGTATGGATTGCATCAAGCACCTAGGGCGTGGTACGAGACTCTATCCAACCATATTAGAAAATGGGTTTGAAAGAGGGAGGATAGACAGTACACTGTTCGTGAAGCGAAAAGGAGAACCCTTCATCTTGGTACAAGTGTACGTTGATGATATCATTTTTGGATCATCAGACGAGCAAATGTGCATTGATTTTGAAAAGGTGATGAAGTCAAAGTTTTAGATGAGTGCAATGGGTGAGTTGAACTTCTTTCTGGGTTTGCAAGTCGAACAGAGGAAGGAAGGCATGTTTATTCATCAGACGAAGTATGTCTATGATATCTTAGAACGCTTCGAGATGGAAGGAACAAATTTGACTGCTCATTTCAGCACGCCGATTCAAGTGAATCACAATCTCAGACCGGGTACTGAAAGTGATACCGATGTGGATTCGACGTTATATCGGGCCATGATTGGGTCACTTATGTATTTAATTGCTTCAAGACCTGATATTATGTTTGTTGTTTGTATTTGTGCTAGGTTTCAAGCTAATCCGAAAGAGATGCACATGAAAGCTGTGAAGCGGATTCTACGATACCTCAAGTCGAAACCGAAGTTGGGACTTTGGTATCACGAGGAGGGCGATCTGGAGTTGGAGGCGTTCACGGATTCAGACTATGGAGGATGTAGCTTGACGCGCAAATCGACAACTGGAGGTTGTCAGTTCCTAGGAGGGAGACTCGTTTCCTGGCAATGCAAGAAACAGACTTCGGTAGCCGTGTCAACGTGCGAGGCCGAATATGTTGCTGTTCACAGGTTTTGTGGATACAACAATAATTGCGGGATCACGGTTTGGCTTATACTCAAACTCCTATTAGGATAGATAACCAGTCTACTATTGCAATAACTAATAATCCAGTTAAACATAATAAAACCAAGCACATAGACATAAGACACCATTTTATACGTGATTGTGCTGAAAAGAACTTAATAAAGCTGGTAAAAGTGGCAACGGATGATAATAATGCAGACTTATTTACCAAAGCTTTTGATAAGTCACGTTTTGAGTATTTGATTCAACTAAACGAAATGCGTAATCTAAAGTAAGTTGACCTTAGAAGAGTTTTATTTCTTTTTATAGCAGTAAGTTTTTCTTTCTTTTTATAGTAAGTCTAGTAGCTTAGGATAGTTTCCTTTTATAGTAAGTTAGTAGGTTATTTTATAATCTTATTTTATTTTTGAAAAACAAAAGAAAAAAGAGAGAAAACCATCGAAAAGTTCAAAAAAAGAGAATATCAGAAAACGAGTTAAGTCTTAGATACATAGGTTCAAAGTGACGAAAATTAGCACAGTTACTACAAACTCTAAGTGTTTTAACTTTCACACATAATACACCTAAAATTCTAAGTGTTATACATTATCCAGTTTGATATGTTGGTAGGCATAATACATATAGGGAGTCTCAAGGCTAATAAAATATTCAAGGAAAAGTCAGACGTGTCACTAACGTAGATATATGACCAATTGGTCTTAATTTTTATGTTAGAGACATACATACATTGATTCTAAATAAGGTATGCAAACTTTCTGGGGATGTATAGCAACATCAGATACATCTGAACGAAATGGAACGAATTAAAAAATCATGATACTGAATTGAGAGTCAAAACAAGTAACTCTGTTGTACGTAAGTACAGACCTGTTGCCTCTGTATTGATTCGAGTTAGCAAGATAAGTCGCTCTGTTGTACGTCGGTACAGACCTGTCACCGCTGTCTTGCTAGCTTTAAAAATTAAACCTTAAGACAAACTAAGACACTTTGTTGTATGTGAATACAGACCTGTGTCCGATGTTTGCCTTTTAAAGAAAGTTTGCAAATACCAATAAGTTATAATCATTGTGTGTATGCCTTGATCATAAAAGTATGTCTATGTATGAGTCACGTAAGATAATTTCTTGATAAATAAAAAGGCCAAGAGATATTCCGAAGTGTAACATGTTTAAAGGGAAAATAATACCAACAATTGGCTAAAAATGTATGTCACGACAAACAATAAAAGGAATCAAAAAAATCCTAAGTGTGAAAGTTTGAATACTGAAAGTGTGTATTTGACACCGCTATCTGATTGAACCTTTCTTTGACTATACTCGCCAAAAATATTATGTTAGTGTTTAGTATAAGTTGTAAATTTTAAAATAAAGTAGATTAGTCTAAGTTTAATTTTTGTTCACAATTTTAACTTTAATTTATTGTATTCTATTTTTATTTTTAAATTTTTACGTCATTTTAATTTTACTTAGGAAAAAGGTCAAAATTACTGAGGGTGCATTCCTAGTTGAATACAACAAACATTGCGTGGAAATCTTGTGCTTAGGGTAAATGATTTTGCATAGTTTATTCCGTTACACGAAAAATTTAAAGGTTGAAAAAAGTTGAATTTATTTCAAAGATTTTCGAAATTTTCAAAATTTTCTGATTAAATTCGAGTTTAAGCCAAATTCAAATATATATATATATATATATATATATATATATATATATATATATATATATTCTAATTTGGCAGGGACCTCGAGTTTGGAAGTAAACTCGAAAGAGGTCACAAACTCGAAGGTGGTTGGTATAAATAGGTCAACAGTGACAAGTCATTGATCACCTACCTTCGAATTTGAGCCTTCGAGTTTAGTCTGAGAGATTTCGAGTTTGTGTGTTTGACTTTGCCATTTTCGAGTTTTACACTATTTGTCGAGTTTTTGTTCGATTGTGTTCGAGTATTCCAACAAATCTAGGTATAATAAACATTATTGTACAAGATTTAGGATGTTTTAGACTCAATTTGAGCCAAAATCAACCTATTTTGAGGTTTTTATGGTGTGAACTTTGGAACTCAAAATAACAAAGTTTGAACCGGTGAAACATCAAATTAGTGCACATATCTTCAATTAGAACCTATTAGGACTAATGGATGTAATTTTCTAAGTCTAAAATGGTTAAAATCTTGGAGTTTTGTGTTTAAACACACCGACATCTTCGAGTTTGTTCATGGCGGGTTTCGAGTTTGTCACTAAACTCGAATAAGCCACTAAACTCGAAATGAGTGGTGCTTCGAATTTGGTATTCGACTTTACCATTAAAGTCGAAATATATTCTTAAAATTTAAAACAAACTTGTAGAAATTCAAAAGTGTTGGATTTTGAACTAACATAAGCTCAAAATAAAACAAATTTGAATTCAAGCAAGTTTATTTTGATTATTGATCATTCTAATATATGATATACTTATTTTGCAGATATGGCAGATAGAGTATTTGTGCAAAAGCATAATATGGTTATTTCTCCGGACCGAGAGCTGCCTGAAGCGCAAACATACCGCCAAATGGTGGATTTTTTGGGTGCTTCGAGGGTTTCGTATGCCCTGTCACATAATGTTCAGATTGTGCTGCCATATGTGCGGGAATTTTGGGATCATCTACAAGTCGATTGTAATGTTACTCCAACAGTACTAAGGACGAGGATTGCTGGACATCCTCTAGTGTTTTCAGCTGATGTGTTGCTTAGAGTACTGCAGTTGGGCTCTCCAGAGCAAGAAAATGGACCGATTGACTTTCCGTTAGTAGTAAGGCAAGTTGCGTTCATCAGGATGGGTTATAGCCTGGATGTGGCTAAGTCCTCATATATGAAGAGCGGGCTGATCGGACAGTGGAGATATTGTTAGGCTCAAAAAGGCCTCAGCCAAACCTGTTCTGCATCTGAGGGGGAGATTATTAATCAAACCTGTTGATGCTTTTGAAGGTTGAATTTAAGGCCTGTTATATGCGTTATTGAAACATAAAAATGATTTGCAATATCAGCCTGAAGCTGTTCTATATGTTTCATGTGTTGCAACAAAGGCAGTTTTGCCCAAGCGGTTCAGTCTGCTGAACAGGCTGGACATAAACTGTCTACACTGCTCTATACTGGTGAGCAGCTTGGGCAGTTTTCAAGTGTTCTGTTCTTTGTGAACAAAACATGTTCTTTGTGAACAGACTAAACACTTTATGGAATCTGTTTCCAAGTCCTCATGTATTGTTTTTGACTACAAGATCAGTTTACAAAGTCGAAGACAAAGTGGAAATCAGAACTGCTCAGCCTACCCAAGTTGTTCTGCTACATGAAGACAAAAGGTTATTTGAAAAAGGGTGACAGACCTTTTTCTTATATCAAAATAGGCCTTTACAAAGGAAGAAAAACACAAAGTTGACATTCCTTATTTGGTTAAAGGCAATGCAATAGCAGACAAAGTGAAAAGACAAAAGTTTTGCCCACATGAAGACAAGTCTGCTTTTCAGAATGTGCAGAAAAGGTTATGTTGTCTTTTCAACAAGACTTCTCCTTTTTCATTCCGTCCAATGAAGAAGCTTCACTTAGATCCTCTGAGTAAGTATAAAAAGAAACTTCCAATGATTGAAAGAAATAAGCAGAAAAAGCTAAGTGCTGAATCCAAGAGTGAACGTGCATTCAAAGTAAGTCTTTCATGCATGCAAGTCGGTTTGAATAAAACAGTGCTCAGTGTATAAGCTGTTCTTGTTCAAGTTGTTCCTCAGAGTCTTGTAAACACAGTGAGTGATTCTTAGTGAGTGTATTCATTGTAACTAGTTTGAGTCTGTCTTAGACTAGTAATCATACTGTTGTATATGTCATCTCAGCTTGAACCATTCCGCATTCAAGCTTGTTTGTAATTAACATTTGTTAATGATACATACAAACATTGAGAAAATTAAGTGTAGGTTTTAAAATAGCTGTATTCACCCCCCCTCTACAGCTTAAGGCTATATACTTGGGATATCTTTTGAGACCTACAACTGGTATCAGAGCAGTTTAGAGTGTGTGTCATTCTAGATCTCTCATTCTCCCAAGGATTCCATGGACAACAGTGCTGCAAATTCCTCATACTATGACAATGGCTCAATGGGCAAACCTCCAAAGTTCAATCATCAGAACTTTTCTGGTTGGAAGTGCAGAATGATGCTCTACTTAGAGAATCTGGATGTACAACTACCAGAGATTGTAATGGAGGGTCCCTATGTGCCAACCTCTGTTACAACTATAACTCCTGCTGTTGAAGGAGCTGCTCCTGAAATCAGAACATTTGAAAAAGCAAAAGCTCAATGGTCTGATGAAGACAAAAGACTGGTGGCTCTTGATGCAAAGGCCAGAAACAATCTGGTCATCTCTCTTCCTGATGATGTGTTCAAACAGGTTGAGAAGATGAAGACTGCCAAAGAGATGTGGGATACTTTGTGTACCGTCTATGATGGACCCACAATCACACTTGACAACAGGATCAATAATCTTGTTAGACAGTAAGAACTCTTCTTTGCAAAACCAAAGGAGACTCTCACTGAAACCTACACCAGGTTTACTGCTCTTGTAAATGATCTCAAAGCTGTTGGGATCACCAAGGACAGCCTGACTCTGGTAAACAAATTCTTAGACGTACTGCCTGAAGAATGGAATTATTTTTCTACAATCTTAAGGAATTCAGGTACCATCAGAAGTATGGATCTTGTTAATAGTATGGATCATGACTGAATGATGAGCAGTCAAGACAACAGAAGGGAAATGCCTTGGAAATATCTAAGAAAGGTGCAGCCTTTGTGGCCAGTGTGAGACAACCTGTAAATCAAGTGAGTGATGTGTTCACTCAGCCTGATCAACAGGCTGATGACAAGGAGGAAATGTCTGATGAGGAAGACAGTGCAGATATTGTTGAACTAGATGATGAGCAAATGATAGCCATGCTTGTCAAAAGGTTCAACAAGAAAAGGTTTGGAAGAAACATGCTGGAGGGAAGCTCAAACGCTGTTAAAAAGAAGGCATTTGATAAGACCAAAGCTGAGTGCTTCAAATGTGGCAAAACTGGCCATATAGCTGCTGATTGTGTGTCAAAAGTTGTTGGTCAGTCATCTAAACCACACAAGACAAACAGAGATGATGGCTATAGGGCTAAGTACCTTATGGCCATGGCTAAGCTGAGGAAGTTGGAAAACTCAGTGGTTTCCAACAGGCAAAAGGGACTCATGGCAGAGACTTGTGACTGGGAGGAGTCTGACTCATCATCAGATAAAGAAGACAATCACTGTCTGATGGCCAACACTGATGTCCCGTCAACAAGCAACTTCAAACAGGTGCTGGCTGAAGCTGAAGCATTTAGCAGCTTGGAGAACTGGAACCCTACAATGATGTATAAGGTACAAAATTTTATGGATTACAATTCTGAAGAAAAAGTTAAAATGTTTGAATATATGTTTGTTGATCTGAAAGCTGCTGTTGAGAAGCATACTGTATTATCATCTGAAATCTCTAAGCTTAAAGCTGATCTTGAAACAAAATCCAGTAAACTGGACAGTTTCCATAAGTTGGAAACTGAGCTTGATGAATTAAAACACATCAACTCCATTTTACTGGAAGAAAAGAGAGAAACAGATATAAAACATGCTAAGCTTCAAAAGATAGTTGACTCTTGGTGCCAATCTGCACAAAAAGTCAGCCATTGTATAAGTCAGCAGATCCCTGCACAAATCCAAGCCTATCTTGGAGGGGATCTTGACACAGCAGCTTCTATTGTTGAGGTTAATAATATGAAAGAAGACTTGTCCACTCTTGGTGAGCTTCCAAACACTTTTATCCAAAAAGTGAATGACAAATTAATCTCAACAAACAGGTTTGTCAGGCCTCAAAATACTGACAGCTCGTGTGAACATACCTCAAAAGCTGCTGATGAAATAAGTTCTTCATCAAATAAGCTTGCTAAGTGCTCTGCTGATTCACACAAGCAAAAGAAAGGAAAGCATGTCCAAACTGCAGCTGTGAACACCAAACCTGTTAACAAAACAGGCTTTGGGTCTAAAGTTGATATAAAAAGGCATACTAATCCTTTTAATGCTGAACATTTTGAAAATAAGTTTTCAAAAGGTAAGCAGTCTGTCTTCAACAAGGGTAAGTCTCATGTTGAAGGCAAACCTGCTGTGATTTCAAATAAGTTTTCTAATCGTAGTGGTAAACTGGTTTTAAATGAAAATAAGTTTTTCAAAACCAGAAATAGTGATTATGTTGATAGGCAACATCAATCACATCTCAGGAAGAACAAAGGCAAAGCCATTTCTCAGCCTGAGATAGTTGGGAATAAACTTCCTAAACCTGTGGAAGTTCAAAAGCCAATTAAGCTTCCTATCTTTGACATCTGCCCTCCTAAAAAGAGGAAAGAAGAGACATGCAAAGTTTTTGCTATTGAACTTTCCACTCAAGCTGTTGTTTCATCAAATAGCAATAAGTTTGCTAAACCTGCTGATAGAATCAACAGAAATAACTCAGAATGTGTTTCTGAAAGGTCTTCTTCCAAAAATGCTAAGAGAAGAAAATGTTACAAATGTGGAATGAAGACACATCTGGCCAAAGACTGTCCTGAAACTGAGGACATCAGGCCTGCTAACTTTGATGGTTCCCTCACAGCTAACAGAAACAGTGTTGGAAACATCTCAGTCAATGAGAGTGGTATCCAAACTGATACCATTCAAATAGGGAATATTAGTGTTGACATCATTAATCCATCAACAAATGTTGATGAAGTAGGAGAACTCATCTCTGTGATGAGTTCCCCTAAAAATAACTAATATTCTTCTTGTCACTCTGCAGGAAAAACAACCATCCCAGGTTTGGTACTTGGACAGTGGCTGCTCAGGACACATGACAGGTTGTAAGGACCTGCTGAGTGATCTCAGGCCTGAAAAAGGGCCAAAAGTCACATTTGGTGATAATGTACAGGGATCCACTGAGGGATATGGAACTCTTAAAGCTGGTGCTGCAGTGTTCAAAAGAGTAGCCTATGTGGTTGGGCTAAAACATAACCTTGTTAGCATAAGTCAACTGTGTGATGCTGGCTACAAGGTTAACTTTGATGAGCACCTGGGTTACATATTGGATCCCCAAGGCAAAGTTGTGCTATGTGCTCAACGAAAGAAAGGTGTATATGTTGTGGACATGCAATCTGCCGATCCCACAACTGAAACCTGTTTTCTCACAAGAATAAATGCAGACCTAAACTGGTTATGGCACAAAAGGTTGTCACATTTGAACTTCAAGAACATCAACAAACTCTGTAAGAAAGAGTTGGTGACAGGTTTGCCTTCTATGACCTTTGTTAAGGATAAACTCTGCACAGCTTATGAGAAAGGCAAGCAGAGGAAATCATCTTTTAAATCCAAACATAACTTTTCTACTGATACTCCTCTCTTCTTAATCTACATGGACTTGTTTGGACCTGTAAATGTCCCAAGTCTAGGAGGAAGAAGATACACTTTAGTAATGGTTGATGAGTTCTCCAAGTACACATGGGTTATCTTCTTGAAGAGCAAAGGAGAGGCTGCTAGAGAAATTATTGGATTTGTGAAAAAGATGGAAATGCTGAACTCTGCCCAAGTGAAGCAGCTTAGAAGTGATCATGGTACTGAATTCAGAAACAGTACTCTTGAAGACTTCTGTGAAGAGAAAGGAATCACTCAAAACTTTTCAGCTGTAAGAACTCCACAAAAAAATGGAGTTGCTGAAAGGAGCAACAGAACTCTTATTGACGCTGCTAGAACCATGCTGTGTGCATCTGGTTTACCTTCATCATTCTGGGCTGAAGCTGTTAACACTGCCTGCTTCACCCAAAACAGATGCTTAGTGGTGAAAAGGTTCACCAAAGCTCCCTATGAGCTGCTCAAATGGAGAAAGCCAAATGTCAGTTACTTCCATGTGATTGGTTGTCCCTGTTTCATTTTGAATCAAAGGGACCAACTGGCAAAGTTTGAACCAAAAGCTGATGAAGGTGTGTTTGTTGGTTACTCTGCTATCTCCAAAGCCTACAGAGTATACAATAACAAAAGAAAGGTGATAGATGAATCTATCAATGTCACCTTTGAAGAGTCCAAGAATGCTTCCACCAAAGCTGTTCCTGAATCAGTTTCAGGAGAATTAATCTTTGATGATCTCATGCATTCAAACAATGAAGATGACTTAAAAGCTTCCACTACATCCAGTGTGTAACCTGTTAATCATGATGGGCATGATGATGATTATGTCAATACACCCTGTGTGAATAAGTGTACTGATCTAATTACAACTGCATGTCCTGAACCTATCAATGCTGATTTTCCTAGTTCCTCTGCTGATATGTTCAACAGTGGTCAGTCATGTTCAACAAGTGAACAGGCTCAAGACAACAGTGTGTCTGAAAATCTTGAGAGCTGTTCAACAGGACCTGCTGAAGCTGCTGAAAAGTCAGGATAATCATCATTGAAGAATGATCCTAAGTGGATCAGATGTCACCCTAATGATCAAATAATTGGTGATATCAGTAAAGGGGTACAAACAAGGTGGGACAGCTTAGGGAAATTCTGTATGTTTTCTAGTTTTGTTTCACTAATGGAGCCAAAGAAAGTGGATGAAGCATTAAAAGATGCCAATTGGATCACTGCCATGCAAGAAGAGCTCAATCAGTTTGAGAGAAACAAGGTATGGAAGCTGGTCCCTGCTCCTAAAGGTAAAACTATAATTGGCACTAAATGGGTTTTCAGAAATAAAATGGATGAGCAAGGTCATGTCATTAGAAATAAGGCAAGACTGGTTGCTCACGGTTATAGACAGGAAGAAGGAATTGACTATGATGAAACATTTGCTCCTGTGGCCAGGCTAGAAGCAATTCGTTTGTATCTAGCCTATGCTGCTCATAAGAGCATTAAGGTATTTCAAATGAATGTGAAGAGTGCATTTTTGAATGGGAGGCTGCAAGAAGAAGTTTATGTCAAGCAGCCTCAAGGTTTTGAAAATGAACAACATCCATGTTTTGTCTATAAGTTGGACAAAGCTCTCTATGGTCTCAAACAAGCCCCAAGAGCCTGGTATGACACTCTTACTGAATTTCTTATGAGCAATGGGTATTCCAGAGGTAAAGTGGATACCACACTGTTCATAAAGAAGGTGAAATATGATATTATGCTTGTTCAAATTTATGTGGATGATATAATATTTGGTTCTACCAATGAGAAGTTATGCAAGAATTTTTCATTACTCATGAAATCCAAATATGAAATGAGTATGATGGGAGAACTTACTTTCCTTTTAGGATTACAGGTTAAACAAACCTCAACTGGAATTTTTATAAATCAAAGAAAGTATACTTTAGATCTCTTGAAAAAAGTTTAAATTTGATCAAAGTTCTCCTATTAAAACCCCAATGGCAACCAATGTAAAATTGGATGCTGATGCCAATGGCAAAGCTGTTTCAGTAACAGCTTACAGAGGTATGATTGGGAGCTTGCTATATTTAACTGCTAGTAGACCTGATATTATGTTTGCCACCTGTCTGTGTGCTAGGTTCCAAGCTGATCCAAAGGAATCTCATCTAGCTGCTGTTAAAAGAATCTTCAGATACCTGAAGGGTACACCAGGTTTGGGTCTTTGGTATCCCAAAGACTCAAGCCTTGAACTTACAGGTTATTCAGATTCTGATTTGCAGGCTGCAGGCTAGATAGGAAAAGCACAACAGGTGGATGTCAACTCCTTGGTGGTAAGTTGATAAGTTGGTGTAGCAAGAAGCAGAACTCAGTGTCTACTTCTACTGCTGAAGCTGAATACATTGCTGCTGGAAGCTGCTGTGGACAGATTCTGTGGATGCAGCATCAGCTTGAAGACTATGGGCTTGTGTATAGGAAAATTCATATTCTATGTGATAACACAAGTGCCATAGCCATTTCCAACAATCCAGTATTTCATTCAAGAACAAAGCATATTGAAGTCAGACATCACTTCATCAGGGATCACATTCAGAAAGGTAATGTGGAGGTAAGCTTTATCTCCACAAATGAACAGCTTGCAGACATTTTCACCAAACCTCTTGATGAAACAAGGTTCAACTACCTTGTCAGCAAACTGGGCATGTTAAACAAAAGTGACTAAGTGTCATCAAAGGTCTAAGACTTTGTATGTCTCACACTGCTCAAGTTTCTTAGAACAGCTTAGGCAGAACAAGTTATGCATGTTCTGTACTTAGCCATTTTACTGAAATCCTTGAACAGCTTGAACATACAACAGGCTGAACAAACACAGTTTACTCGTCCAGCCTGCTCTGATGGTCCATTTTCCACTCTGCTCATTCCCTCACACTGATATACAAGACATTGTCTTGTAACCTGCTCAGCTAGTGGACACAACCTGTTCCTACATGGTTGAACAGGTTGAGGGAATAGCTTGAAGAATGAACAGCTTGTGATGACCCTGCTCATCACAGGTTAGACCAACAGCTTAGACCAACAGTTTTTAATTACCTTTCTTCACAATTAAGTTACTTAATTTCTGTTTTTATTTAACTTAATTACTGCGGATAATGTGGGTTACCTGTGTTAGTGATTAAAAAGGGCTCAAGTGGTCTGACAAACGGCCTGACAAACGGTCTGACATGGACAACCGTTCCGTATTCTGTTAACGACTTTTTCAAATCAACCACCCAAATGTTTCTCTCTCATACCCACTGACATTCAAATTCTGTAAATACCTCATACTGTTACATCTTCGTCTTCCTCACTACTATCATAAACCTTCTAAGAACCGTAAAAATTCGACTAAGTGTCTTGTGTTTTTGCTACTTTCCCTACTCTCAAAACGGCTCACAGAAACAACCCCTTCCTACCAGTATTCATTGGTGATGATGTGCAGAAACATTCATCAGTCACCACAATGCTAACCCTCAAACCCACAAACTACATTGCCACCTCACAATCCCCAAAAACTATGTGGGGAAAGGTTATGATCAAATGGTGGAGTTTTTAACAGTTCATCCGTTGAACTATGCCATGACTGCTTCTCCTGGTGTCCTGTACCAGGAGATGGTGTACCAGTTTTGGTACACATGTGCCTACAACCCCATCACCAAAGTCATCAAGGGGACTATTCTTAATGGGACTCAGACCATTGAGATTACTGTTGATCTTCTCAGGGAGGTTCTTCATCTGCCCATTGCTGATTCATATGATTTGCCCCAGCCTGAAAATGAGCAAATGGGAAATTTGCTACGCTTCTGTGGTGTAGCAGAACCCAAAATTGGAGCTACGCTGTACAGGAAGGATTTGTCTCCTACCTACAGCTTTCTGTTTGCCTCAATGGTGATGAGCTTCAGCAGCAAAGTTGGTTCATTTGACCAACTAAGCCGTGATGAAATCCCAATAGTCCTACAGCTGGTGGATGGGACTACAATCGACATGGCTAAGTGGATATTTCTGAACTTGAGGAACCTGGTGCAGCAAGAGCCAAGACCAGCTGCTGTTCGATACCCCAGGTTTCTGAGCCTCATATTCAGACACATTTGTGGTGAGCACCTGTACAACTCTCAGCCTTTACTTCATACTGCTGCATTCCCTGTGTTAGGGAATAGAGTTTTCTACACAGCTGTTCTTCCGAATGAACCTCCTCTGTCCACACCAATGAGGAGGTTGTTAGGATTGGTGGAAGGACCCTCTGCTGTGATGGTGGATCTAGAAGCTGCTGCCAAGAGAAAATCCAAAGCCAGGTCCAAACTTGTTAAAAGGACCATGGCAACCGCTGAAGCTGGGCCTGTGCAAAAGAAGGCCAAAACAGCTCAGTCTGAGTCTGCACTCTTAGCCTCTGTGGCTGAGGAGGAGCAGGCTCCTCACCCTGGTTCATTCGTTGAACCTGAAGCCTCTGTGGCTGGTGCCTTTGTGGCACCTGAGACTATGGAACAGGCCAACCCACCTGTTTCTGACCCAGTCTCTAAACCTGTCCAGTCTGAACCTCTCATCACTTCTCCACAATCACCCACTTCATCCATCCTTTACCAACAAAAATCACTCACCAAAAAGAAACCAGCCCAAACAACCACCTCTTCTGTTCCCTCCCAACAGGGTTCAGTTGTAAGAGAAGCCACCCCTGCTGCCTCTCCTATTTTGGGAGAAGGCTCAGGACAATTGGAGCCTGCTTCACTCCAACCTGAGTCCACCCAGAGTCAGCCTAGACCCTCTGGTTCCTCCGAACAGGAACCAGTTGTACAAAAGGAGATAACCACATAAACTATTCCAGCCTCTCAACAGCCTGAGAATATTGAAAGACAGGAGCCCTCTCCACTCCATACTGAGTCCACACTGTCCCCCACTCAAATTTCTTTACACCCTGAGTCTGCACGAGGTACCCACACTGCTGGTATAGACCAATCAGCAGCTCAACCTCAAACTTCTACTCCCCATGATACAGCTGTTCTACACCAAACAGCTGCTGAGGGACCAACAACCCAAGATGATGAACCTCAGGGAACATACCAATCCTTTGGTGAGGCTGCTCCTTCTATGCAAATTTCATCAGCAGGCTTCACCACTGCTGATGTTGAAATGCATATCCCATCTCCCCATGATGAGGTGCTTTTACACCAAGGCACTGCAGAGGGAACACCCACTGGCCTTCATGAAGGTGTTGCAACACAAGCAGCATCTGCAAGGCCCCTAACTCAACCACTTCTCCTGATGATGCAGCTACAGCCGCTGCTGAGGGACCCTTTGACCCCTCCAAGCTGGGCCACATTACTTTTGCCCAGGCTATGGAGCTTGTCTCAAATATTCCTCTTCCCTCTCCATCACATCCTCATACACCAGCCTCCTCATCATCTTCTCCATCAACCCACTCTAAACAGTCCACCCATACACCTCCATCTCCTAAAGACCTGCCTTTGAAGGATCAACTTTCACTGCTGTCCAACAAAGTTGGTTCTTTAGAAACTACTATGACCTCTCTACCATCTCTTATTTCAGACTCTGTGTCTGAACAGCTTAAGGGGTTCTTTGATTTGTTCAAGGATTCCTTCCCTGCCACTCCACCAACAGATAATTCTCCACAGCTTCTTGCACTCACAGCACAGCTGCAAAATGTGTCCACCTTCCTATGCTCAATTCTTTCACTACAACAGGACTCTGTGTCCTCAATAACAGCTATCTCTCAACAGCTGTCATCTCTCCTAACTTCTTGCAACTCTACCCTTCCTACTACTCTGACCAGCTTGAACACACTGATTGGCTCCCTATCAAATTCTGTGTCATCAAACCTTGCTGATGTGCAAGATTCTCTAGAAATACATCTTGCACAGCTTCAAAGTTTGCTGTTCACAGCTTCTGATAGGGAAAATATTGTTAAGCTGACCTCCTTTGCTGATACCCAATCCTCTTCTCTTCAAACATGTCTTTCACATCTGGTAGAGGTGAAGGACAACTTGGCATTCTTAGTGAATAGCCTTGTTGGTCCAAGGCCTGCTGCCAAAACTGCTGGCAAGCCTGATGACTTCGTGTCTTCAGGCAGATCAGGTGTTGAAGGTGCTGGAACATCTCCTTCAAAGGGGGAGAAGTCATCTGCCTCGAAGACTAAGTCTAAGGGGGTGAAAACTTCTTTTCCTAAGGAGAAATCGGTACCTGCAATACTCACTGGTCACCCAGCAGGTGCTTCAACAGGTACACTAGAGGGTGTCTCCCACGCTGCTAAGCCTACTCAGGTTGAATCTCCAATCCCTGCTTAGTCTAAGGGGGAGGAAACTATTCCTGAGGACAGGCCAAGCAGCAGAAGGAGGCATCTGATTTTAGAAGAAGAAGAAGAGGAAGAGGAAAGTCCTGAAGCTGCTGTCACAACAGCAGCTAAAGGAAAAGAAAAAGCAGCAACTGATCCCCAACAGCAGAAAGCAGCAGAGATCAATTTTCACAAAGCCAGGGCCAAAGAAATGGGTCTTCCTATGCACAAATATTTTGAGTTTAGAGAAGAACAGCTTCAAGCCCTGGAAGCTTTAAGAAAAGAAGAAGAATCTGCAAAAGCTGCTAAGTCTTTTGCACTTCAAGAGGCAAGGAAAGTTAAAATGTCCTCTCTTGTTGTGCCAAAGAAAATTTTGAAAGCTACTAAGGGATCAGCAGAAGAAAAGGAAGCAGAAAAAGGTGCTCTGGTCTCAGTGACCAAAACTTCAGAGCCTTCTGCAAGAGCTAAATTTCACTTTGACAACCTGGCAAGAAGAAAATTTCAAGATGTTGCTGATAGAAGGCTTGCCAAGGAAGCAATTGTCAAAGCTGTGCCCATATCAAGAAAAGGCAGTCAGTGAAAGTTAAAAATAACCAGAATGGGTGCAACAGGCCCAGAACTAGAAACATATGACTACACTGACGTTGCACAAATGGGGTACAGAGAATGGATTGAGCTGGCAGTTGCTCTGAGTGAGTCTAATTCTGAAATTGCTAAGACTATCAGAGCATATGTAAAGAAGCTGATGGAGAGAGTGAAGAGTCTTGGCCTGATCTCCAAAGAAGTTAGTGAAGGTGTCTATGTGACACAACCTAAAATAAAGGCCAGGAGGACAAGGAAGGACAATGAGATGGAACAACTCCTCATCTTGATAGAACAAGGTGACTATGCTATTGAGATGAAAGGAGTTGATCACAGCCTGCCTAGTGGAATAGAGTTTGGAGATGGCAAGATCATTGAAGAGCCTGAGCTGGGGGCATTTTTCGTAGATCCCTTAACTCAGAAGAAATGCTTTCAGAGAGCATCAGATCTATACAAGGTGGATCTGAGACAGCTTGTAGCCTTCAGACTTGCAGTTTCATTCAGGCAGTCAAGCAGGTGGAGAGCAGCTATCTGGGATCAACTCAGAGGCTGTTATGAAAGAGGTGAACTTGAGGATCCCAAGTTTATGATAATAAGAAGTGAGATTGAAGAACTTGAGGATACTAGAGAGCAACTTGAGAAGATGTTTGAAGGTCCCCCTCCATTATGATGAAGTCCATCTACCATCTGGGTAGGTGAAGAATGGAAGCTTTCCATCAGTTGGACAGGCTTACCAATATCTGTTCCCAACAAAAACAGTCCAATGTACATTAGTTGTACTTTATTTACATTTGTTGTAATTTTCTATTTTACATTAGTTGTAATATACATCAGTACATCAGTTGTACTTTTGTAAGAACATGTGTTGTTCTAATGTAATAAAAAATCAGTGTATATATAAACTGATCTTTTACTTTATGTTGATGTTGTAATTTTATTTCAACAAATGTACTGTAAAAATATATAGTGACTTTTGATAAGACCAGCTTAGACTGGTTATTGCAAATAGAGGGAGATTGTTAGGCTAAAAAAGGCCTCAGTTAAACCTGTTCTGCATCTGAGGGGGAGATTATTAATCAAACCTGTTGATGCTTTTGAAGGTTGAATTTTAGGCCTGTTATATGCCTTATTGAAACCTGAAAATGATTTGCAATATCAGCCTGAAGCTGTTCTATTTGTTGCATGTGTTGCAACAAAGGCAGTTTTGCCCAAGCTGTTCAGTCTGCTGAACAGGCTGGACATAAACTGTCTACGCTGCTCTATACTGGTGAGCAGCTTGGGCAGTTTTCAAGTGTTCTGTTCTTTGTGAACAAAACCTGTTCTTTGTGAACAGGCTAAACACTTTATGGAATGTGTTTCCAAGTCCTCATGTATTGTTTTTGACTACAAGATCAGTTTACAAAGTCGAAGACAAAGTGGAAATCAGAACTGCTCAGCCTGCCCAAGCTGTTCTGCTACATGAAGACAAAAGGTTATTTGAAAAAGGGTGACAGACCTTTTTCTTATATCAAAATAGGCCTTTACAAAGGAAGAAAAACACAAAGTTGACATTCCTTATTTGGTTAAAGGCAATGCAACAGTAGACAAAGTGAAAAGACAAAAGTTCTACCCACATGAAGACAAGTCTGCTTTTCAGAATGTGCAGAAAATGTTATGTTGTCTTTTCAACAAGACTTCTCCTTTTTCATTCCGTCCAATGAAGAAGCTTCACTTAGATCCTCTGAGTAAGTATAAAAAGAAACTTCCAAGGATTGAAAGAAATAAGCAGAAAAAGCTAAGTGCTGAATCCAAGAGTGAACGTGCATTCAAAGTAAGTCTTTCATGCATGCAAGTCGGTTTGAATAAAACAGTGCTCAATGTATAAGTTGTTCTTATTCAAGCTGTTCCTCAGAGTCTTGTAAACACAATGAGTGATTCTTAGTGAGTGTATTCATTGTAACTAGTTTGAGTCTGTCTTGGACTAGTAATCATACTGTTGTATCTGTCATCTCAGCTTGAACCATTCCGCATTCAAGCTTGTTTGTAATTAACATTTGTTAATAATACATACAAACATTGAGAAAATTAAGTGTAGTTTTTAAAATAGCTGTATTCACCCCCCTCTACAGCTTAAGGCTATATACTTGGGATATCTTTTGGGACCTACAGATATCTAGCACACGTCTTCATGGTGTGCTTTGCTCCCAAGAAAGCAGGTATCGATTATATCGTCTCGAAGATTCAGTCGGGAATGATCGCGCTGGTCTACAATCAGAGATTCAGCTTTTCAGAAATGTTCTTTGCAAAGTTTGTCCAACAGATAACAGCTCCAGCACGAGAAAGATTTTTGCTGTATCCGAGATTTGTGATGATGTTGATAAGACATTTCCTGCCGAACTTGCCGCAGCTTAACGATATTCAAAGTGTTGTTGTAATTGATAAAAGAATTTTTGCAGATTGCCAAGCACACAGAGGTCCTTTGGTTAGACCACGAGATGCACCACTTTTTGGTGCAGTTGTTAATCCTGATTTTGTAGCCCCTGAAGGTGCCAATAGGGACGGGGAAGTTCAAATTCCACAGCAGCCACAACCGCAACAGCAACAGCCCAGGCCTCAGCAACAAAGGAGGAGGCCGAGACCGTCAGCAAGACTGACTCAGGCTGCTAGGCCTTCAACAAGCCAAGTACAAGAGCCAGTAAAAGCTGGTCCTTCAGGTGTTGAAGCTGGTCCTTCAGGTGTAGCCCGCGGAACTGATCAACGGGCGGAAACATTAGAAGAGATTTGGGCATCTGGGCCGCATGCAAATGAGGCAATTACTGCTGAGCTCGTTGGAGATATTCTGGAACCACCAGAAGGGGCAGACGATGTTTTCAGACAGATTGATGAGTATGTGCATGTTGAACAAGAGAGTGAGTCTGACTCTAAATCAGAAGAGGTAGAAGAGATTTAAGTTGAGAAGGAGTCAGAAGATCCTTCTATCCTAATACGCACGTATGGATCCCGAGTAATGGTGATAAATCAAGAGGCAGAGAAAAGAAGAGCTTCGCGGGAGTCAGATGACTCAGATTTTGAGGATGAGGAAATTACTCCTTTGGTGCCCAGGCAAAGGGCCAAAAGACATCGTTTCATGCAGGGAGCTTCATCGGCCTCTGCTTCTGAGCCAGAAATGCCTACCGCACAGCCATCAGTACAAACATCCATTCCACCACCACCATCACCTGTTCAAACATCCATTCCCTCACCAATCATTCCTACTCCCATTCAATCCATTCCATCCACATCCTCAACCTTTACTGACAACCAACGGTTTTCTGAGCTTAGGAGGTCGACTTCCAACAAGTCCAAATTTTTCATCTAACAAAAGCCTTAGGCGAGATAAAAGCGCATAATGCCAATATTGACAAAGAGAATGCTGAGTTAAACAAATCTGTTGGAAAGATGGAAGAAGAGAATCTTGAGCTGAAAACGTTTGTTGCAGATCAAGCTGCTGAAATCCGAACAATGAGGTCACTTATTGAACAGTTAATGAAAAATCTAAAAGCTCTGGGGGAGATAAGTTGTAGGGATTCTGAGGAGCAGCAAAGGGGAGATGATGATGATGGAAATGATCCCGATGCACCTAAAGAGAATGAGCCAGTAGATTTTCCTGCTGCTCTATATGCTGAAACTCAGGGGGAGCCTAGTCAAAGTGGAGCTAAAGGAGGAGAGGCAAGTTCCTCAAAGGTTATAGAGAGCGACATGAACGAAATCATTGAAGCTCTGATAATTATCGAGGAACAGCCGTTAGATTTTGATTTTGATTTTGAGGATGAAGTTGAAGACCTTGAAGAAGGGGAGTTCGTGCCAGAAGACATTGCAGACTGGAAATCTGATGATGAGGTCTTAGTTGATGAAGAAGATGAGGCAAATGAGATCATCATTCAACAGAATCATATCACAGATACATATCTGCCAAGTGAACATCATGTGATTGACATAGAAGCTGTTAAAGCTACGTTAAATGCTGAATCACAATCTAAAGAGCCTGCCAGAGAGCTTACCAATGAAGAAAAGAGAAAGCTGTGTTTAGGGCAGAAAAGAAGGAGTTAGACTTGAAGGAAAAGATGTGTGTGTTTGGTGCTGGTGAGCTGTCAGGAAATATTCTAAGCTGGTTCTTTGATCGAGAACTACAGCAATTCATTATCAAGCGAAAGGATGGCCTCCAGTATCTCAGAAGAAGACTGAAAGATTTCAACTCCTTGCCAAAGGTTGAGATAAAGGTGTTGGCATGGAAGGAGCTGATTAATATCGGAGACGACCCTTATGCTGAAATTATAGCAAAGATCACTAGAAGGGAAGGGAGGTCGAGAAAGTTTGAAAGGCTCAATCCGAGAGTTGGCAAAAGAGTGATCGACAATTCTAGAGTTGATCCTCTGACTGGTAGACATTGGATGAAAATTCAATATAAACCAGTTAGATGTTTGAAGAAAGTCCCTCTAAAGCCAATGCCACAGAATGTCTTAAGTAATCTCAACTGGTGGTACGTTGAAAGTGAAACAGGTGAAGCGGTGATGGAAGACTTTGAAGAAAAAGTAATTCTTAGAGTATACGATCCGCTGCACCTAGTTAATCTCTCGAAAGATGACCTTCAAGTGCATCATACTCACAAAATCTCGAGTGATGCTCACATGGAGTTTGAGGCCAGAAAATATCAGAATGTAGTTAAAGTATGTGTAGAACAGGGCCTGTTTGCTGATAGTAGTTTAAATAAACCTAGTACTTAATCAAAATGTAAATAGTTAGAAGCTATCGTCAAGAGGGAGTCTGTAGGTACACCCTGTGTGACGATAGCAGTCTAAGTTGTGTTAACATTTTCTCTAAGTCACGTTACAAGGTATTGAATATTAACTAGTGTTTGATATATGTGATTTTGTGTGTTTGATATTTATTGATTGTATGTTTGAACTTGGTGTAACGTATTACAAGAAGTTCAAACATAAAGTTCAAAGATAAATTCAAACATAAGTTAAAACATAAATTCAAATAGAAGCTTGACTTGTGAAATTCGAATTTAGAGTAAATTCGAATTTACACACAAGGCATATTCGAATTTGGTCTAATTCGAATAAGGCAGATTCGAATTTGTCAAGGGGACAAATTCGAATGGGCCTTGGGCCTGGTTCGAGTTTGTCCCATGACAAAGTCGAATTGGTCACTATAATTAGGGATTAAATCGAATGATTAAGGGACTTTTGCAGAATTTCGGTGAGTAATTAGCAGAAGGCGATCTCGAGTTTACCGGTAATCTTAGAGTGTTTTCGGAGAGAATCATCGTGTAGGTACGTTCATCGTTGTTCGTATAACATATTGGTAGTCTCCGTGTTCCGTGAGTGTGATCTTACCGTCAAGCCACTAACGAGGATTCCGCACTCGTTGGTGTGTGTCGCATCTAGATAGATCCGTAGAGTGAAGACCTTACAAGATAAATTGCAGACTCAAGTCGAAAGAGAGAAGGGGGACTGTGGGAGACCAACCGTTTTTAGGTTTTGACGGTAAAGCAACGTGACAGAGCTAATTTAGGAAAAATAAGCGAGAAACAAAAAAGCAGCGAGTCTGAGGAAAAGACATGTGTCTTAAAATGTTTTCCTTAGGTATTAGAGATAGATTTTTTATACAAGAAAATCACATCTGAGCCACTGCCGGTGACCTGGAAGTTATAGAAAAGCTCCTAAAAAAATGTTAAGGACAAATAGATAAATTTAAATTAGAGGTGAGTCTGAACAATACTGTAAAGAACAATAGACACTTATACACAAATGAGAACCAGCCAATGACGAATTCGCAATTTCCCGAAAATGCAAATGTAACTGGACAATAATATTGAAATATTCGATTACCCAATCAAGGTCTCCAATACAATATTACAAGATAAAATGAGTACTGATCCATAATCTTATAATTTCACACACTCAAATATGACAATGAAAACTGTATAATTTCATACACAAGAAAAATGATTCAACCTCACATAAAAAGTCCAAAAAGATTTAGATTTCTGAAAATAAAATTCTACTCATTTAGCTATCCAGTATCATTTTTTTTATACAAGAAAAGCACATCTGAGCCACTGCCAGTGACCTGGAAGTTATAGAAGAGCTAAAAATATGTTAAGGACATATTGATAAATTTAAATTAAAGGTGAGTCTGAACAATATTGTAAAGAACAATAGACACTTATGCACAAATGGGAACCATCCAATGACAAATTCGCAATTTCCAGAAAATGCAAATGTAACTGGGCAAGAATAATGAAAAATCTGATTACCCAATTAAGGTCTGTGATACAATATTACAAGATAAAATGAGTACTGATCCATAATCTTATAATTTCACACACTCAAATATGACAACGAAAACTGTATAATTTCATTCACAAATATCATAGAAAATGTATTGAAACTCGCATAAAAGCAAAATGATTCAACCTCAGTCAATGTTTGCGGATACGATATCGCGGCGAGCCTAGCTTGTTGCAATCACCGAACCTGTGGCAAACAGAATCAACAATAGAATCGTATTTCGAGCAATAGAAGAAAGTAGAAGAGGTTGAGCAAAGGACCAACACAATACCAATATATAGAAGGAGTCGAGGGCGAGAAGCACATATAATCGACATTGCAGAGTCAAGTCAAAGGGGAGTGAGAGACCATCCACCCTTTTTAGGGTAGCAACACAAAACCAAATAGAAAAAGGAGTCCGCAACGATAAGCGTAGGAGATGAATTGCAGAATCAAGTTGAAAGAGAGAAGGAGGACTGTGGGAGACCAACCGTTTTTAGGGTTTGAGGGTAAAGCTACGTGACAGAACTAATTTAGGAAAAAGAAGCCGGAAACGAGTACGAGTAAAAAGGGTGATTGGATTTGCGTTTGGATAAGTGCTAACGTTTTGATAATTAATAATCAGATAATAGTTGTAACAAAAAGTGCTGTCAGAAATGTAGTGTTTGGTTTAGCTACTACTGTTGGCTATCATAATTATCAAATAATCAGTTATTAAAGTGTTTGGATTTGCGTTTTCACTTGTAAAATTATCAAATAATTACTTATTAAGCAAATAAGCTACATTATTTAACTTATGATAAAGTGTGGTACGATTAACTCTAAACGCATATAATCACTTATTAACGTATGCAATCCAAACAATTTAAACTAATTATTTGCGTTGTTGTAACGTAATAAGCTAATAATCATGTACATAACGCAAAACCAAACACCCTCTTAGTATAAGAGATAGATATATAGAATATATAGATACTAATTACCCTAATTGGGTTAATAGAATGATTATCTTTTCAAAACAAATTATTTTTGTAAGGTCTTACAATACACAGATCTATCTAGACGCGACACCGTCAACGAGTGCGGAATTCTCGTTAACGGCTTGACGGATACAACTCTCACACGGAACACGGAGACTATCACAACGCTGTACGGACGACGACGAACGCACCTACGAGATGATTCTCTCCGAAATAACACAAATATTCCAGATAAACTCGAAATCGCCCTTTTGCTTAATCTCTCTCGAATTCTGCAAACGTCCCTTAATGATTCGAGTCTATCCCTAATTATAGAGGACCATTCGAGTTTGCCATGGGCCAAACTCGAATCAGGCCCAAGGCCCATTCGAGTTTGTCCCCTTGACACTCTCGAATCTGCCTTACATTGCACATTCGAATTTACACCAAATTCGAATGATATTCAATGATGAATTCGAATTTATTCTAAATTCGAAATTCACATATTAAACTTCTATTTGAACTTATGTTTCAACTTATGTTTGAATTTATCTTTGAACTTTATGTTTGAACTTCTTGTAATACATTACATCAAGTTCAAACATACAATCAATAACTATCAAACATATATAAACACATATATCAAACACTCGTTACTATTCAAGACTTACACAAAATGCTAATAGTACTTAGACTGCTATCGTCACACAGGGTGTACCAACAGACTCCCCCTTGACGATAGCTTCTAACTATTTACCTTTTGATTAAGTGCTTTGTTTATTTAAACAGCTGCCAGCATACAAACCTTGCTCGATACACACTTTAACTACATTTTCATGTTTCCTAGCCTCACCATCCATATGTGCGTCGCTTGAGATTCTATGAGCGTGAAGCACTTGTAGGTCATCTTTAGAAAGGTTCACAAGGTGAAGGGGATCGTAGACTCTAAGAATCACTTTTTCTTCGAAGTCCTCCATCACAGCTTCTCCTGTCTCACTTTCCACATACCACCAATTTAGATTCTTCATGACGTCCTGTGGCATTGGCTTGAGAGGAACCTTCCTCAGACATCTAACTGGTTTGTATTGAATTTTCATCCACGGACGACCAGTTAGAGGGTCAATTCGAGTATTGTCCATTACTCGTTTACCTACCCTTGGATTGAGCCGCTCGAACTTCCTAGACCTCCCTTCTTTTCTAATGATCTTTGCGATTATTTTAGCATAAGGGTCGTCGCCGATGTTGATAAGCTCCTTCCATGCTAACGCTTTTATTTCAATCTTTGGCAGGGAATTGAATACTTTCAGAGTTCTTCTGAGATACTGGAGACCATCTTTTCGTTTGATAATGAATAGCTGCAATTCTCGATCAAAGAACCAGCTCAAAATATTTCCTGATAGCTCTCCAGCACCCGGCACACGCATCTTCTTTTTCAGCTGCAACTCTCTTTTCTCTGCCCTAAACCATAGCTTTCTTTTTTCTTCGTTGGTAAGCTCTCTGGCAGGTTCTTCACTTGATGATTCAACATTTAAAGCAGCTTTTACTACTTCTATGTCAATCACATGATTTCCTTCTGTTACATATGTATCTGTGATGGGGTTTTGTTGAACAATGATCTCATTTGCTTCAACATCTTCATCAACACAAACTTCATCATCAGATTTCCAATCGGTTACGTCTTCCGGCACAAATTCTCCTTCTTCTAACTCCTCCATTTCGTCCTCGAAATCAAAGCCAAAGTCCATAGGGTCTTCATCGATATCCATTAGCGCTTCAATCATTTCATGTATCTCCGACACTGTGACTTTTGAGGAACTGGCTTCACCTCCCGCAGCTTCTGACTGTCCCGGCTCCCCCTGAATCTCAGCATGTTGAGCAGCAGAAAAATCTACTGGCTCATTATCTCTTTGTGCACTGGGATCATTGCCGTCATCATCTCCATCCCTGGGCAGCTCTTCCTGATCCCGGAAACTTGTCTCCCCCTGAGCCTTTAGGTTTTTCAACAATTGCTCAATAAGGGAGCGCATTGATCGTATCTCAGCCGACTGATCGGAAACAAAGGTTTTGAGCTCTAAGTTTTCTTCCTTAATCTTGCCCACAACTTTCTTCAATTCAGCATTCTCGTTGTCTATTTTTGCATTATGAGCTTGAATTTCAACGAGAGCTGTAGTCAGACCAAAGATTTGGACTTGCTGGAAGTCGACTTTGCTTTTCAGCGCAGAAAACCGTTGATTTTCCGTGAACGTGGATGAAGTGGATGGTATGGATTGTATGGGAGTTGGATTGATTGGCGAGGGAATGTATGGTTCAACAGGTGGTGGTGGTGGTGGAATGGTCGTTTGAACAGGTGGAGGTTGAGGTATTTCTGGTTGAGAAGCAGAGGCCGAGTGAGCTCCCTGCATGAACCTATGGCATTTGGCCCTTTGCCTATGTACCAAAGGTGCTACTTCTTCCTCTTCTTCATAATCTGAGTCATCTGACTCCTCTGAAGCTCTTCTCCTCCTACCTTCTTCCTCAGTCACAACTAAACGTGAGCCATATGTCCTAATTTACAAGGATGAATCTGCAGTTACAGTCTCTGGAGCCTCAACCTCAATCTCTTCCATATCCTTTGACTCGGTACCCGATGTTAACTTGTCTTCACCTGCTATCTCAGGTTGATACTCATCAATTTCCCTGAGAACGTCAAGTTCTCCTTCCGGAGGTTCCAACAAATCTCCAATGAGTTCAGCAGTTTTTTCCTCATTAGCATGTGGACCGGCTGCACAAATCTCTTGCAGCGTTTGATATGTCGAATCAGATGTCGGATCAGATACATGTGGTGCAGTCGAAGGCCCAGCCTCTTCCGGCTCTTGAGCTTGACTTGTAGAAGGCCGATCTGCTTGAATTTGTCTCGCGGAAGGTCTTTGTCTTCTTCTCTATTGTTGAGGGCGTGGTTGTTGCTGTCTTTGTTGCTGTGGTTGTTGCTGTTGAACTTGCACGTCTCCTGCCCATTTGGCATCTTTAGGGGCTACAAAGTTCGGGTCGATTACAGCACCAAACAAAGGTCCCTCTACTGGTATAGCTAACCTTCCTCGATGAGAGGAGCAATCGGCAAATATTCTCTTATCGATGACTGCAACGCTCTGAATATCGTTAAGCTGTGGCAGATTTGGCAAGAAGTGCCTGATTAGCATCATCACGAAGCGCAGATATAACAGAAATCTTTGTTGGTCTGGAGCTGTGATTTGTTGAGCAAACTCAGTAAAGAACATCTCTGAGAAGCTGAATTTCTGATTGTAGACTAACGCAATCATCCCAGACTGGATCTTTGAAACAATGTAGTCAAAACCAGCTTTCTTCGCAGCAAAACAGACCATGAACACATGCGTTAGATACCGCCATTGGCCAATAAGCCCACTTTTCATATATGATGACTTAGTGACATCAAGACTATAGCCCATTCTTACAAAGGCTGCTTGCCTAATGGCTAATGGGAAATCGATCGGGCCGTTCTCCTGCTCTTGCGTGCCTAGCTGCAGCACTTGTCGTAGCATGTCAGCTGAGAATACCAAAGGATGCCCGACAATCCTCGTCCTAAAAAACGTTGGGGTAACAGAACAATCCACTTGCAGATGATCATAAAATTGACGTACGTAAGGAATGACGATCTGGATATTGTGAGACAGCGCATACGAGATTCTGGATCCCACCAAGAAATCCACCATGTGGCGGAAGGCTTGCGCCTCAGGAATAGCATGGTCAGGAGAAATGACCATGTTATGCTTTGGAACGAAAATTCTATCCGCCATTTCTGCACAATATAGCAAATACAATATTAGAATTATTAAACATAAATAAACTTGTTTAAATTCAAATTTGTTTTATTTTGAACTTGTATAAGGACAAAATCCAACACATATGAATTTCTACAAGTTTAATTAAAATTTTAATTAAATAATTCAAATAATTTATCAAATTCGAAAAAAAGAGGATAGCAGAAACAGAGTTAAGTCTTAGATGCATAGGTTCAAAGTGATTTAGGAATGACGGGTTACGGAGACTATCACAACGCTGTACGGACGACGACGAACGCACCTACGAGATGATTCTCTCCAAAATAACACAAATATTCCAGATAAATTCGAAATCGCCCTTTTGCTTAATCTCTCTCGAATTCTGCAAAAGTCCCTTAATGATTCGAGTCTATCCGTAATTATAGAGGACCATTCGAGTTTGCCATGGGCCAAACTCGAATCAGGCCCAAGGCCCATTCGAGTTTGTCCCCTTGACACTCTCGAATCTGCCTTACATTGCACATTCGAATTTATACTGAATTCGAATGATATTCAATGATGAATTCGAATTTATTCTAAATTCGAATTTCACATATTAAACTTCTATTTGAACTTATGTTTCAACTTATGTTTGAATTTATCTTTGAACTTTATGTTTGAACTTCTTGTAATACATTACATCAAGTTCAAACATACAATCAATAACTATCAAACATATATAAACACATATATCAAACACTCGTTACTATTCAAGACTTACACAAAATGCTAATATTATTTAGACTGCTATCGTCACACAGGGTGTACCAACAATTTTGAATTGAATTAAGGGTTAAATTTGGAAGCTTTAAATGATTAGATTTTCTGTTAGTAATGATTTAGGTAGTGATAAATTTAGATTTTTAATTAAATATAACTGAAATTGGGATAAAGATATATATGGAAGTTTTAGAGGGAAAATGAAATTCGTGAATTAAGATTGTGACATGTGGCATAAACCATTTTTCTTTATTAATACTAGTAGTGTACTCGCGCAAAGCAATAATAACGACAATAGTTTTCATTTGGTAAAATATTCATTTAACTATATAACATTGTTCAAATGATACAGAGAGAATAATATTGGTAACATGTCATCTTAACAATCACATTTAGTTCATTTATGCTTTGATAATATTGTCAACCATTAGAATTATTATTAGTATAGAAACAATTGCTCTAAAAAAACATTTATATGTTAAAATTACCTTTTTTGGAAAAATTATCAATATTTACAAATTATAAAGGGCATATTTGTGAAGGCCATCCCTTACGGCGCAGTCCTCAGAGTCTAGGTCCCACATCATACAACACGATATCAATCATAACTAAGATAGCGAAATTATATTGCGGAATTGAAATTAAAAGTACAAACATATTAAGATTAAGTTTAATACAGTTTTAGTGCAAATTAAAGTTTTCAAATTAAACTTATAAAGGGCACAAGTCTAATCTAATTCATGTCATCATATAATCAAGATAAATCTACCCGGACCACCACATTGTCATCTTCCAAGCAGTACCAAAAGGGTTTGCTGAATAGAGGTCTATGAAAACTTCTGGCTTGATCTTGTAAGACCTAAGAACTAGGTCCAGCAGGTAACTTTCCATTATCTTTTCCTGTAAAAAGTGTAAACAGCAACTGTAAGCAAAGCTTAGTGAGAATATAGATCTTCAGATTACATGCATTATCGAGCGGATCATGGGTCTAGCGTGATATATCTTGACTGCCGCTACAGCCACTCATGATTGAGACATAGTAGTCATAGAGTCGGATGATGTTCAAGCCACGCTCACGCTTAAATTGTGGGGATGAACCACATACTGGGCTAGCTACCAGTAAATCAACATGCCGGAACATCGGAGTATCATACCAAGTTCAATAGAATTGGTGAAATAGCATGGTCTAGAACAATAGACCGTTAATGCTAATCATCTTAAGCTGAATCGATATGTCAAAGGATGCGTGCAATAGTGAAAGCATAGTAATCAAGGTCATGATAGAAATAATCTCATAGCAACATCTGAAATAAACTGTAAATTCAATGTCATATGAAATGATAAATCAAATAGCTATCATGATCCACAGGGCATCACCGAACCATGGTGTGCACAGGTCACAATCCAGCTGATCATAAATGAATGTCAAATTAATCTATCGTCAACAATATGTCTCAACCGGAAATCTCACATGTAAAGCTTAATATCTATAACTCACTGGTTCTGGGGTCTTTATCAAGCAGATATAAAATCCACCACCTGAGTTATCTCAGGATTTTATCTTTAAATCTTTGTCTTTCTGATCTCTATCAATTCTTTTCAATTCTGTGACCCGCTTTTAAAACTTTAGATCTTTGTTCCAAATATAACTGAACCAGTTCAAAATCATGTCATATCAAGAACATTTTAGGTCTAAATCTTTATCTGATCTGATTCTGATAACTGATATCTTATCAATCATTTTGCTCATTTTCTTTGTTTCTTTGTATTCTTAAGATATATATATATATATATATATATATCATATTGCTTTATTTATTAATATTTATCATAATATCATGAGTCGTGTGTTTATAAAATATCATTTATTTGTGATTTTAATATATAAAAATGAAACATTCGGATCCGGATGCCCCGAATTCGGACCATCCGGATTGGCCATCCGGATTCGGACTAACCCGGATCAGGCACCCGGATTCGGACCGAAGTACCTAACCCGAATTTGGCCATCCGAAGCCTAAGATCCGAAGTAGACATCCGAAATTGGGACAAATCCAAAATTCAAGGTGGATCCGAAATAGCATTTCATCCGAATTAGACTACATCCGAAACAGGTACCAGGTGAATTTGGTTCCAACCGAATTCGGATTCCTATACTTAGAAATTTTCCAGAAATGTTCTTGGTGTTCATACTTGTGTTCATACGAATTTTTCATAATAATTTTTAAAAACTCATTTTATCAACATGCAAGGTAATATATTGTTATATTATCATTATTGGGTTGTTTTTATAAAATTTTCCCTATCATTAACATCATTTATTTATCAAAATTGTCCAAAATATATATACTTTTGTCAAGAACACATTTTTACCAAAAATTTCAGATTTCTTCTTTATTTGAATGATCCAACCCACAAATTTAGTTTCTATAACTTCTTTTAACCTAAACACATGATTATTTACTAAAAAACTTGAACATGCAACATCAAATTCATGTTTTTATTCTTGTATTTTTGGTTTTCCATAAAAACCGAACCAAACACATAAATTTCAAAATTTAAGATATTATTACCTTTAAATCTTGCAAACTCTTGATGTTTGATGATTGTTGTAACCTCCTAGTGTCTTGAATCTTTCATTTAATACAAGAATTTTAGGAATTCTTGATGAATTTGTGATGATAACCGTATGTAGAGAGAGAGAGAGTAGAGAGAGAGTGTGTGAAATCTTTAATTGTGATTAATGAGTTTTTAATTCTCATATTCTTGTATATATATTTAACTTAGTTAAATATTCATTTAACCCCCACACTTTTGTATAATACATCTTTTTAATTTAATCATCTTTAATTTATATCATTTATTTATCTTAATTAAATAATTTAATTAATTAATTAATTAATTAATTAATTACAAGACAAATAATGTAATTAAATTACATTATTGGATCAAATATAGAAATTAAGTTCAGTTAAAGACTAGGTTGTTACAGAATGGGCTCCACCACGCACAAACTTCGTCCCCGAAGTTAGCTATGTTCGAACAGACTTGGATATGTTGTTTTCATGACATCTTCAGATTCCCAACACTGATGCGAACCTTTGTGGTGTTTCCACTGAACGAGCACCATCTGTATTTCTTTATTTCTAAGCTTTTTGGTCTTCGAGTCCAGAATACATTCTGGCTCTTCAACCACGAGAAGCTTCTCATCAATTTGCAGATTTACATGCGGTATCTGCACTTCTCTTTATGAATCTCACCACATTCTTCATTGGGGATACTTTCAGCATCACCCAATCGTTAACTGCAAAACTGATAGATCTGTGATGATTATCATAATACGACTTCTGCCTGCTTTGAGCTTCAAGGATATTTCTTCTGACCAGTTGAATCTTCTCATGAGTCAACTGTAGAAGGGCAGGGCCCGCTAAAGGCGATTCACCTGTTTCTCGCCAACAGGTGGGAGTTCTGCACTTTCTTCCGTATAAAGCTTCAAAAGGAGCCATCTTGATCGTGGAATGATAATTGTTGTTATATGAGAATTCGACCAAAGGTAAATGGTCATCCCAATTACCACCCAGATCAAGAACGCAGGCACGAAGCATATCTTCAAGATTAAGAATAGTACGTTCACTTTGGCCATCTGCATTAGGGTGATAAGCAGTACTCATGGAAATTCGAGTACCCATCCCCTCTTGCTGCGCTTTCCAAAATCTAGAAGTGAAACGACTATCACGATCAGAGAAGATAGATTTCGGCACACCATGACGAGAAATAATTTCAGTGATGTACATCTGTGCCAATCTATCAAGAGAATGTCTCTTTCATCGGTATGAAATGAGCTGACTTCGTTAATCGATCCACGACTACCCAAATGGAGTTGTGCTGTCTCTTGGTCTTTGGCAATTTCGTGACAAAATTCATGGTTATATGCTCCCACTTCCACTCAGGAACTGGCAGTGGTTGCATATCCCCGAAGGGTTTCTGATGTTCTGCCTTAACCATTTGACAGACTCTGCAGCTTTCAACATATTGACCGATGTCTTTCTTCATTCCTGGCCACCAGTAATCAGCTTTCAGATCGAAGTACATCTTTGAACTGCCAGGATGAATGGTTAACTTGGACTTGTGGGCTTCAGATAGAAGAGTGTTGCGAATAGAACCATATTTAGGAATCCAGATTCGGTTTCCTTTGAGACATTGAAGTCCCAAATGATTCATAGATAGAAACTGAAGTTGCCCCTTGAGATTTTCAGTATAGAGATTCTATTCTTTCAATTCGGCTTGAGTAGATTTAATGTCTTCAATAAGATCGGAAGAGAATACAATAGGAGTCAGGGCAGAGCAACACTTTTCTGGATATGTCTTTCTACTCAGAGCATCCGCGACCACATTGGCTTTGTCGGGATGATACAGGATCTCGCAATCATAGTCCTTGATAAGCTCCAAGGACCGATGCTGTTTCATGTTCAGATCCTTTTGAGTAAATAGATGCTAAAGGCTTTTATGGTCAGTATACAACTGACACTTAGTCCCAAAAAGATAATGCCGCCAGATTTTCAATGCAAAGGTAATGGCAGCCAACTCAAGATCATGAGTTGGTGCACTTTTCTCATAATCTTTCAATTGCCTTGAAGCGTAGGCAATGACTTTTCCCCTTTGCATGAGGACACAACCTAGACCAGTACCAAATGCATCGCTATAAACGACAAAGTCATCATTGCCTTCTGGTAAGGCTAGAATCGGTGCTTGAATAAGTTTCTGTTTCAGAGTTTCGAATGCCTCTTGTTGTTTATCAGCCCATACGAAAGGGGTATTCTTTCGTGTTAGCATTGTAAGTGGCACAGCAATCTTCGAGAAGTCCTTAATGAATCGCCGATGGTAACCGGCCAATCCAAGGAAACTTCTGATTTCGGAGGCATTCCGAGGCGTTTGCCATTTTTGAATGGCCTCGACTTTGGAAGGATCGACTGAAATACCTTCGCCAGATACAACATGGCCAAAGAATTGGATCTGTCTGAGCCAGAATTCGCACTTGGAAAATTTTGCGTAGAGTCTTTCTTTTCTCAATAACTCTAGCAATTGACGCAGATGATTAACATGATCAGCCTCCGTTTTGGAGTAAATCAGAATATCGTCTATGAATACGATAACTGACTTATCCAGCCTTGGTCTGCACACGCGATTCATGAGATCCATGAACGCCGCTGGCGCATTTGTCAGACCGAAAGGCATTACGAGAAATTCGTAATGACCGTATCTTGTTCGGAAAGCTGTCTTTGGAATATCCTCATCCCTTACTTTCAATTGATGATACCCATAACGAAGATCAATTTTAAAGAAGTAGCTTGCTCCTTGTAACTGATCAAATAGATCATCAATCCTGGGCAGAGGATATTTATTCTTGATGGTGACTTTGTTCAACTCACGATAGTCGATGCACATTCGGAAAGTTCCGTCTTTCTTTTTAACAAACAAGACAGGTGCACCCCACGGAGATGAACTAGGTCGGATAAATCCTTTCTCTAACAGATCTTGCAATTGCTTAGACATTTCCTGCATTTCTGCAAGCGCAAGTCTGTAGGGAGCTTTAGCGATTGGAGCCGCACCAGGAACTAGGTCAATGCCGAACTCAACTTGACGTTCCGGTGACACTCCAGAAATATCATCCGGGAATACGTCTGAGAATTCACAGATGATCGGAATATCAAAAATTGGAATTCTTGTTGGCTTCAGAAACAGTTTCAGATGAGACAAAACACAAGTAGGATTCGTGACCCTTAGACAAATATTTACGTGCTTTCTCAATAGTTATGAAGTAGTGAGCACCTTTTCGCTTGTCGCCTTTTATTTCTAACACTCGGCCGTCTGAAGACTTGATTCTGATGATTCGGCGGTTGCAGACGATTGTAGCTTCGTTGTTCATTAACCAATCTCTTTGATGTCTTTGGGGTAAATGGTAAAAATTATAAATACTAAAAAAAAGATACATTAGAACTCCGACTTAGCAAATAAGTTTAAGCGTTAAGACGAGAAAAACAGAAACCAAAAAATACATAAAAAAAACAATGTAGCTTGAACAAACTCAAGCCACAAACAAGCCCAGTACATCAAACAAAACCAAATCTCTAACTATATCAATAAAGAAATAATCACCATTAAACCTTTTGCAGCTTTGACAAAATAAATCGAGCAATCATCATAATACTTTGTAGAAACATGAGGTGATCCTTTTTAGAAACATTATGAACAGCAACAGAAATAGACCACTTCAACAGCATCCAATCAAACATCTTGTGCCCTTCGGTAACATTAAGACTTGAGCAATTCTTGAGACACACCTAGCAGCACCAAGAATAAGATAATCCATTTGGAGATAATACTCGAACCAAATGCATAAAAAAACCATCAGCAGCTCCTAAAACATAACTCATCAACTACACTTTGATGGACTCAAAGTATTGCATAATAAAATACCCTTGATATGAATCATACCAGACCCAAACAGTCCATCTATTGCCATTCGAAAAAATGGACATAACTAAAAGAACTTCGAAAATCATGCAGGTACCAAAGATCCTGGAGCAGGTCTTAATATATCGCAATAGTACCATAATTTTGAAGATCCTTCCTGGAAAGCAACAGAATCCCCAAATAACACAGCAGCCCACGAAATAAGCATAAACAAATCAAAACGCCACCAACTAAACCAACCTTATATATATATATATATTTATATATATAATATATATATATATATATATTTATATATATAATATATATATATAATATATATATTATATATATATATATATATATATATATTTTTAAAAGTATGCAGAAACCTTTAAAATCTTTGCAATTCGTAATATATATATATATATATATATATATATATATATTATATATATATATATATATATATATATATATATATATATATATATATATATATATATATATTTAAAAGTATGCAGAAACCTTTAAATCTTTGCAATTCGTACCAGACTTCACCAGAGCAGCTAATGTCATTCAAAATAGTTAACAGAACCATAAAACTTCTAAAATCCTGTAGGTACCAATAATCCTTGAAGAGGACTCAACACAGACCCCATCAACACCACAAGGTCGAGTAAATGCCAATCATAGAACCAACTATGAATCAATAAAGGAATAAAAAAGATATGCAGCTTTCGAATAAACTTGAAACAGCACAAAAGTCTAACTATATTGACCCAATTATTAAAATCAAGCCTTACAAAAGATGCACAACGAATTCGTTTCTCTCATCCACAATCTAATTTTATATTGAGTTCTAAGCTTCTTCAAAATAGCAAGCCACAAAAAGAAAGCATGCCTTGAGATGCATTGGCTAAACCAAAATCTCTCTTGATGTTTGAGGGTGCTAAGAATGCATCCTTTTTCTTCACTTATTCATCTTCGATGGTTGCATTACCAACTCAACTTCCATCATAGATAACAAAATACAGTTATATAGCTAAAAACATTATAGGATCTCCTAACAAGTGACAAGATAAATTTTTGTCACATTTCTTTGCTAAGCATGCTTGTTGCCCTATTGTAATAGTATATCCATGAACCATGATTGATAGCCCATTTCATCACTCTTGAACAACACATAAAAAAATTCATGTAAAGAACTTTAAAAGATATGATTAAGTAGGATCAACACATGAAAAGGTATGATCTTTTGAATTCATAAAATCAAATATTCAAACTTGTACAAACTCTTTTGAGCAACCAAAGATTTATAATTTAGCAATTTTTAACAACCGAAATAATGTAATGGCTACAAACAGTAACACATTAGTTGTGGGAAATTAATAAAGTAGGAAATAATTGAAATAAAAAAAGATTTTCCTTAGATACACCGACTCTTAGAATACACCAAAACCACAAAAAAAAATCTTATCATGATCTTAATAAAAAAGAATATAGCAAAAAAAAAAACCATATAAAAGAAAGCCTACCTAGATCTCTTGCCACATTCAGTTGGCTTCTTAATAATTAGTTTGCTCGTAGTAATCAATAATTGCATCTAATTTTGAGAAACTCTTTGGAAAGCTCTCAAAAAGTTCATCAGCATTACCAATTCTTTATTCACCAACTATTTGAATCATCAATGGCTCTTAACAAAACAATAAAAAGAAAAGATAGTTCATATAAAGTTGGATGTTTCTCTAAATGGTAGAACTTTAACATGTCCACGGTACCTTGGCCACTGGTTCATCTAATTAATTTCTAAGTACTTCTGCGGGATTATAAGTTTTACAGTTCAAAATTAACCAATTTAATATGTGATGATGAATTGGACTTGATATATGAAGCAAAAGAATCAATCTATCATATTTGTAAAACAATAGTTTACCTTGTGTGGCTACCCATGACAACTCAGTGAGCAAGTTGTACATCTTCATGGCTTTGATGCTTTTTGAGTTTTTGTAACAGATCAAATTTGGTTCACATGAAAGACAACAAAGCATCAACTTGGGTCACATGTCAATAACATAAAATGTGATTTACAGTTTCTATATCAATCAGACAACAATTCAATATCAAGAACAATAAAATGAATCAAAACTAACCGAATGATTATATTCCTGAAAATGTCGGTTACAATGATGAAATGGATCTTCACAGTCAATAACTTTTTCTCTGAATTCTATATTTGCAAAAGTAAATGTCAGAGAGATCCCTATTTTCAAAGTCAAATTTTCTATTTATACACATTTTCACAACTATTAACTATATACAAAATAAACCCTTTACTTTGACTTCCATCAACTAAAATGTATTCTAACAATCTCCCCCTTTGATGGAATGTGCAAAGTCTTTAAATTGCCAATCCAAGCTTCTGCTCAAATCTTCTTATGCTTTTTCGATCAGAGAGCCTCCATTCAATCTTTGATATAAATTCTACCATAAGTCTTCTGTCGTTAACTGACAAAGCTCCTCTCTTTGTTTTTCTCTTTTTATCAGAAGCCAGCTTTCCCTTTAAGCCACTCAACACTTTATGTAGTGTACCATCTGAAAATTTGTTGAGTTCAACACTTCTCATGGCTCTTAGCTTCTTGTTTCTGTCCTTGTACATTACAGCCGGATGCTTTACCATGATGACTTGAAATTCTTTCAACTCTCCAGCAAATTTGATATCTCTATGTGGAGTTGTCATATTAATCTTCCTCATCCCTTGTTCAACACCTATCTGCAGATCTTGCACTGACATCAATACCAGTTTTGTATGCATGAAGAGGGAAATTGTCTTTAAGGCAAATCTGCAGTTCTCATTTCTCTTATTTCTGCATAACTCATCAAATAAATCTTCAATGTCAACCAGATGCATGTTAAACATATCGGCTTCAGTAAACTTATAGGTATTTCCATCAGCTCTCATGACAGTGAATGTTGGATAGAAAATCTTAATGAATCTGTCCTTTTCAATTTTAACTAGATCAACTATCCTGAACTCACTCTTCACTTTATCAACCTCTTGTGTCTTGTTCCTCAGAAAACTTGCATAGTTAACTAGATTTGGCATGTTCGGCTCCAAGACCCTAAACAACTTAAGAAATGAACACGGAGCTTGTTTCTTATAAAAAAATACGTTTTTCCAGAATGTCTTCAATATATGGCATTTTGTTCCTTTTCTGATGAACTCCGCTGATCTTTTCGCTGAAAGCTCAAACTTCTTTACTTTATTCTTGCGTATCTCATCTTTATTCAACAATGTAAGCATATCTCTGATTTCTCTTTGAACTACTTGTTGTGCTTCAAATCTGAGCCTGTGTTGCTTTTGCGACTCATCTGCCAGAATGTATTCATTGAAAAACCTTTCCATAACCTCGACCTCATTCAATTAAACTCTTTCCTGGATAACTACATTTTCTACTGGAAACTCTTCAACTTATTCCTTTACTTGAATTACAACCTCAGGCTTTTCAACCGTTGGTGTCGGTATGGACTCTTTCAAGATCTCCTGTACTAACTCCTCTTCTTGTTCAATCCTTTCTCCCCGGAAGTCAACATCAGTCAACGTGATCACATCATCATCCTCAAATACTTCAACATACTCCTCTCTCTCTTCTTCTAAACCTTGAATCATTAATGTCTGTTCCTTAATCACTTGAACATCATCTTCAGAATCATTGTATTCTTCAAAGTTGTAAATATCTGACTGAATGCTCAAAGTAACTGGAACATCTTCATGAAGAATCAATCCCAATTCACTTTGTGCATCAGCAGGTTCTTTTGTGCTTCCTGCTTCTTTCTCTTTTACCTCTGTTTCCTTCTCAGGATATGTGATCATTAAAAGTCCGGGTGTAGGCTCAGCAAGTTTTCTCCTCTTCTCCCCCTCATGAGGAGCATCATCGGAGTCCTCATCATGCTCATCATGCTTTCTTTTAGACGATGAAGCTTGCGCCTTACACGTTTCCTCAATAGCTGCTACCCTCTCACAAAGATTTCCGAAAGCAGTAATTACCGTACTTTCCAAACTTATCATCCTTTCCCTCATTTCATCGAATTGTTCAAAAACAAACTCCTTCAGCTCTTCCCTCAATTCATCAATCGCTTGATTTGGATCAGATTGCTTTATTGATTCTTCTGCCACTGACTTTCCCTTTAAAAACTTGTGAATGTTTTACATTTGTGCCATCACTTCAGATAACTGAGCAAAGACATGATTGTTCACTCCTGCAACAGCTGCATTCAATGCTTGGCTTAAAGATGATTCAGTAACGAACGGG
Source organism: Centrapalus pauciflorus (assembly GCA_020465985.1). Lineage (NCBI taxonomy): Eukaryota > Viridiplantae > Streptophyta > Magnoliopsida > Asterales > Asteraceae > Centrapalus > Centrapalus pauciflorus. Next base: position 87,427 of record JAANYP010002117.1, on the reverse strand, counting down.
GATAGATTCACCACTGGGTCACTTAGACTTCCAGTTGTCACAACAGTCGAACTTGTGAAAAGAACTTCTGTGTGGCCAGTGCTCAGAGTTGGCAAAGTGGTCGCTCTGACTGGACTTCGACCCTCTTCAAGCGACGGAGCAACAAATGCTTCCGTAGCTAAGGATGTTCCAGTGGGAACACGAAGTTCAACCACACTTACTTCAACTGATGAAGTCGACTCAAGTGTCCTAATCTGTATAGGATCTAGACTCTGTGTTTGAACAAAAGTCGTACACTCGGGCAGAGGTGTACTAATTTCAATATCCATCAAGTCCAAATGACTTTCGGATAGACTATGTGGTTCATCCCGGTGTTCAAATGAAACAGTCTCCTGTGGAGAGGAGACTGAGTGGATAGTTGGGTGTGCACTTGTCAGTGGGATACTGACCTCTTCAATGCTAACTCCCATAGGGGAGCTAACAGTAGATGTGGGTAAATCCTGGCTTTCTAGGCTAAGTGCATCCCTCACACTCTCTTGAGCAATACTCACTATATCCATTAAAGTAAACCCTCCCTCATGATGATCACCACCATCATCACCATCATCATCATCATCATTTCCTTCATCTTCACCCTCTTGTATATCCGACAATGTCCTTTCAGAATCAAATTTATCAGCCTCTTCCTCACCACCCCTTACAACTTCAACTCCCTCGCTCACTTGCAGGCTTCCCTGAACTTCAGCCCCATGCTGAGGTTCCTCACTCCCTATTACTCCTTGGGTAAGAGAACCCGGTTCTTGGGTCTCTATTGGAGCATGATCTATTCTATACAACTTTACATGCTCATTCTCTGATCTGCATACTTCAACAAAGATTCTGGAATTGGCATGATATTTGCATTTGGAGAATCCGGCACCTCGTGTAAACTCATCATTACATAGTCTGGGCATCGGTTGGAGTTAGACCTTTTAGGTATATTTTCATTTTCCCTTAAGATCCCTCAGATAAGAATCTGTATAAACCTCTAAAGTGGAACGAACTTCCTTGCTCTATTTGTTGTTTTAGCCAGTACTATCTCTTTTAAATATTCCCAGATGCATTGAGCGTAGTCATAATGTTTATTGAATGCAATCCCATGAAAAATCCGTAGACAGTGAATGTTGCACCTGTCTATGTCTGTATGCTTAGATGTCATACATCTATTGATGATCCCAAATAATGTGTACCATTCTCCATTTAATCCATTTTGATGAAACTTGGAGCTTTTTGGAAGTGGCTTTGAGTAACCCAAGCATATCAAATCATGAACCAACTCCTCATCGGACACAAAATCTTCAAAATCAGCTAACTCAGGAAAGTTAACTGTGTCTATCCGTCTCGGAAGAAACAAGGTGTGACGAAGTCTGGCAAGGGTAATTTTGGATTTAAATTGGTCAATGGTTACTTTAAAATGGTGGTTTCCATCAGCAGGAACAAATTTGACTGTATGCCAAAATTGTTGCAGGTAGACTTGTGGGATAGAGGGTTTGTACTGAATGACACATCCCAAAGGATGGCCTTTGAGAATATCTACGATAATAGGGTGACTAACTTTGATAACCTTTGTATCCAAACGATGGTTGTTGTCTTTAAAAGGCAAGCAATGTTTGGGTTTAACCAGTTGGTTATCAGGTATGATTGTGGATGTTGAAGGTCTAGCAACGGATGTTGAACGAACGGGTGTTGATACAAGTGTAAAAGTTAGTGGATGAATGGGAATCTGATGAATTGGAATTCTGGGAATGATCTGGAGATGCCATTTGAAACCTGTAAACAAATAAAAAATCATGTTAGACAAGACAGGTAAACAAATGAAATCCTTCAAAGTAGAAAAAATATAACATTTCATCAGAAATTATAAAAACTTGTGATTTTCTGTTTAAGGCATCGGGATTCCAGACAATAATAAACTATTATTGACAGGATTCCAGAGTCAATCGTTCAGAGACCAATGTTAAAAAAAAATTTTTATTACAATTTCTTGAAAACATGTCACAAATTTCTTAAAACATTAAGAAATTCAACACTTAGTAAAAATTTTATTTAAACTCGAATAAAACTGCAACCATCTCGAATGATTCTATATAAATCTCAGATGACACATGAAAAAAAAACTCGAATGACTCTTGAACCAACTCGGCTTGGTCTATGTATCAACTCGAATGAACTACAATCTTCTCGATTAGAACAGAGTGATTCTCGAATAAGACTATAATCACCTCGAAGTACATATGTATTAAACTCGAATAGAACATGAGGGTTCTCGATTAAGTCTTAAATGGTCTCGAATGTTCAATTAGTCCAACTCGAATGAATAAGGAATTTCCTCAAATACAACATATGACCAACTCAAATTAACCATCAGTCTCTCGGGCAATGTATTAACCGAGACTGTTGATCTGAAGTGTTCCAAGTGTCATTCATTCAGTCAACTCGCATGATACACAAAATTTTCTCGAATATTACTATAGTGAACTCGATTGTCTCTTAGTCTTTCTCGATGAGCATTTGACTCAACTCGAATGAAACTAAAATTTTCTCGATTAAAGCCTTTATTCGAGAAATTCCTTATGTATTTATTTCCAAGTCCTCTATACACTGAATATTCAAAAATTAATTCCAGGTAGTTTTTCAGTGATTTAAAACTTGTATCCCTCTCGAAAATCAATTTTAAACACTTTTGTTTTACTGAACTTTGATTAAAAACAACATATAAGCTGTTAAAAATGCAAATTTCAGAAAAACCTTGAACTCGATACTTTTAAATACCAAAATCATAATATCTGTTTGTGTGATTGAAAATGACTCATGAAATTTCAGTTTCATGTTCATGTTTACAATACGAAGCCCATCACACATTTAATTTCAATTTACTGAACAGAAGTTTTGAAACTCCATGAATACTCAAAAATACACAAAAAAATACGAACATGAACACTAACAGACACATACAGATGCTCATATTGAAAAATAAAAAATGTAAAAATGAAAGAATCAAAGGATTTTACTCACAATTAATTGAAATTCTTTCTTGAATCTTTCGAAGATATGTGTGGGTTTTCGGTTTCTTAAAGGTGAAGAAACTTTTTGGAGAAGATGATGAATAGTCTAGTATCCGAAAAAGTGAGTTCGAAATTGAAATTTCAAATTTATAGAATGGATTAAGAATCGGCCCATCTTTCCAAAAACCCACTTAATTTCTTTTCAACAAGTATTGTAACAAAATAAAAAAATAAAACAACAAAACACAAAAAAAATTTAAGGAAAATACAATAAAAAAAATTGAAAATGCACACAACAAAAATTAACACACAAAAAAAAATTTAAAATGCTCCTCCTTTAATTTCTGAATGTTGCTCCCCCTCAAATGTGTAGCATATTTCTCAGCTGAGCTCCCCCTACAAAATAACAGATAAATTTTATCAGATTTACTCAAAATCAGATAAATTCATTTTCTGCTCCCCCTGCACATGACAATCCAGATCTTGTTAAATTCAAAAAGAATATTGAACTTTTCAAATTTAAGAATTTAACATCAGATTAGAATCAATTAAAAAAATGTAAATTTAAAATTATAAATTGGAACTGCTGAATATTTAAATCTTAATGATTCAACATACCCAATTTGTATACAAAAAAATTAAACCTTTTTTCATCTAACGCTTTGGTAAACAAATCAGCTAGTTGATATTCAGTAGGAACAAAATATAATTCTATATTTCCATTTTCAACATGATCCTTTATAAAATGGTATTGAATGTCAATGTGTTTTGTTTTTGAATGTTGCACCGGATTTGATGCAATAGCTATTGCACTCTGAGAATCACAGTAGATGGGTATTTTCTTTGGTGTAACCCGTAATCGCGCAGTTGGCTTTTCATCCACAACACCTGAGAACTGCATGAAGATACATCAATGTATTTTGCTTCAGCTGCAGACAATGAGACGCAATGTTGTTTCTTGGATGACAAGCATACGGGTTTGTCACCTAAGAATTGTACTGCTCCAGACGTACTTTTTCTGTCCATCTTATCACCTGCGTGATCAGCGTCAGAGAAAGCAGTTAGATAAAATGAAGATTCTCTGGGATACCACAAACCAAGGTTTGGAGTTCCCTTGAGATATTTTAAAATTTTTTTCACAGCTGTTAAATGTGATTCTTTAGGATTCGTCTGATATCTTGCACACACACATGTAGCAAACATAATATCCGGTCTACTTGCTGTTAAATACATTAATGACCCAATTATAACTCGATAGTGAGTCACATCTACAGGTTTCCCCGAAATGTCCTCATCGAGTTTTGACTTTGAATCCGGAGCCATGGGAGTTTTCATAGGAGTACTGTTAACCATGTTAAATTTCTTTAACATGTCTTGTATATATTTTGACTGATTGATAAAAATACCATCAGGCAGTTGTTTAACTTGTAATCCTAAGATAAAATTTATTTCTCCCATCATGCTCATTTCGAATTTTTGGGACATTAAAAATGCGAATTACTTACAAAATTCCGGATTTGTAGACCCAAATATTATGTCATCTACATATATATGTATTACTATGATATCCGGCCCCTGACGTTTTATAAACATGGTTGTGTCAACTGCACTTTTGTTGAATCCACATTTCAACAGATATGTTGAAAGTGCATCATACCAAGCACGCGGTGCTTGTTTAAGGTCATACAGTGACTTATCTAAAATATATACATGATCAGGTTTCGAAGGATCGGTAAAACCTTCGGGCTGATATGTATATACTTCATCGGTTAGTTCCCCGTTTAAAAACGCAGTTTTAACATCCATTTGATAAACAGTAAAGTTTTTGTGAGCGGCAAAAGCTAAAAACATTCTAATCGTTTCGATTCGTGCAACTGGTGCAAACGTTTCATCGTAGTCAATCCCTTCTTGTTGGCTGTATCCTTTGGCAACGAGGCGAGCTTTATTTTGAATAATTACTCCATGTTCGTCCTTCTTGTTTTTATTAGATCCACTTCGTGCCTATGATGGATTTGTCTTTAGGGCGCTCAACAAGTCTCCAGACCTTTAACCGTTCGAACTGATTCAGTTCTTCTTGCATCGCAACAATCCAATCAACGTCCAGAAGTGCTTCTTTCACATTCTTAGGCTCTATTTTACTTAGAAAATTTGAAAATAGGCACTCGTTTATGGTGGCTCTTCTAGTTTGGACTGAAGCGGATGGATCACCAATAATGTTTTCTATTGGGTGATTTCTCGTCCACTTAAAAGTATGTGGAAACGGTTCTATGTGGTCCTGATTGGGATTACGATCTAGATATGTTGGTCGGGGGGTTACTTCAGATGTAGTAGGTGGGAAATCTGAGTTAGGAGCTTCTGAATGTTTGGATGCTAAGGGGGTTTCAGAAGATTCTGGAGGTTCAATGGGTTGTGCACTTTCAGTTGGCAAGTGTACATTTGTTGTTGAGGCTTCTCCAGTTTCTTCTGACACTTGTTGATGAGAAAGATCAGAGACTACGACGGGATCTTCAGTAATGCTGTCAGGCACCAAATTTAGAACATTAGTTTTGGGCTTTTCAAAGTAGTCTTCATAAAAATTCTCAAACAACTTATGTAATTCAGAATTTTCAGCATTCTGTTCAGGTGACTCCATTGAAGTCAGCTTGTTAGGTTCGGGTCCTGAACTGGTGTGTCCAGAAGCCATTACCACTCCTTCATCAAATTTGACGTTGAGACTCTCGTTGACTGTCGTAGTTCGCTTGTTGTAGACACGGAAAGCGACCGACTCCTTTGAATATCCGATTAATATACCTTCATCTGCCTTTTGATTAAACTTTCCAAGATTTTCTTTGTCGTTTAGAATAAAGCATCTGCATCCAAAAACATGGAAAAATTTAATATTAAGTATTCGTTTATTTATTAATTCATACGGAGTCTTTCCGAATCTTTTATTTATGATTGAACGATTCTGTGTGAAACAAGCTGTTGCAACTGCTTCGGCCCATAAGAATAACGGTAAATTTGAATACGCTAGCATCATCCTAGCTGATTCCACTAGTGTCCGATTTCTTCTTTCAACGACATCGTTTTGTTGTGGAGTTCTAGCAGCTGAAAACTGATGTGTGATTCCTACAGAATTCAAAAATGATTCAAGCGATTTGTTCTTGAATTCTCTTATGTTATCTGAGCGGATTGATTGAATTGTGAGTTGCAACTTTACTTGTATTTTCCAAATGAAGTCTATAATAATTTCGGTTGCAACTGATTCGGACCTCAGGAAGAAAACCCATGTGTATCGTGAATAGTCATCAACTATCACCAGTACGTATCGTTTCTTATTAATACTTTGTACGCTCATTGGTCCACACAAATCCATATGTAGTAATTCCAGTGCTCTCGTGGATGAGTGTTCGGTTTTGGATTTGTGTGAAGCTCTTGTCATCTTTCCTTTTTCACATGCGGCACACAACTGCTCCTTTTGGAATTTGAGAGTTGGCAGCCCTTTAACTAACCCTCCTTTCGCTAGGTTGGTTAATACATTGAAGTTCAGATGTGAAAGGCGACGATGCCATAGCCATGCTGTTTTAGATGTAGCTTTTGACAATAAGCAGACATCTTTCTTCAGATTAATAGAGGCTAAGTCAATTGAGTACAAATTGGTTTTCCTGTTTCCTGCCAGTATTTCTTTACCTTCCCCGGATCTGATGCTACACCGATTGGCTTTGAAATTGACTTCCAATCCTTTATCACACAACTGTCCAATGCTAAACAAATTATGTCCAAGACCATCAACGTGGAAAACCTTTTGAATGGTAATTTTGTCGTATGTGAGACTCCTGTATCCTCTGATCGGACAAAACTGATCATTTCCAAATCTGACCGTCCCACAGAACTTTTCTACAAAGTTCGTGAGTATGTCTCTTTGTCCGGTCATATGCTTGGAACATCCGGAGTCAAGATACCAAACATGGTTTACCTATAAGACGAAATAGCATATGAGGTACCCACTTGTAGTTGGGTACTTTTGTTTTAGGTAAATCATGCAAAGTATTATTTGTTTTCTCAACAGATATGGCTTTTAGTTTAACATTTGATGTTGATTTAGGTACCCACTTTTGAACAGTTCTTTTAGGTATCCACTTTTGTACAATTCGTGGTGGAACTGTTTTTGAAATAATTTTCTGTGGAACTTTTTTCTGTTTATAAAATGGGTACTTTTTCTTCGGTTGCCAGACGAGCTTATCAGATTTTACAATTAAAGGTTTACAAGCACTAGAATTCAAAGCAATTAAGTCTATTCTAGAGAATAATCTTACAAGAACTATTAACAAGTTTATTATTACAGACAGAGTGTTCAATGTTGCTATTTCTATCTGTAACAATATTGTTCTTCACGCGCCACTCTTGTTTTATATTCTTGTTTTTCTGTTCTCTCTTCTTCTTTCTCCAAACTTGTTTTCTTGAACCGTTCACAATGATATCTGACATAAAAGAAACATGAGAATTAGTAGACTTAGACACTTGTTTTTTCTGTAAATTTTTCTTACCTTTTGAAGATTGGACTCTGAGTGCAATGGAGTTCTCTTTTGAAGATGATTCACCTTTTTCAAAGTTAGGAGTGTTAAAAATCACTTTTGTCTTCTCCTTCTTTTGTTGTAATGTTGGTGAATTTTCAGATGATTTTATTGAATCTGTAGAAATTCTTCGCAGAATTTTATCAGGTTCTTTTTGATCATCTGATTGTTTGTTGTATAAAGGTTTGACAAATTCATCAATTTTAACAAACATTTCCTCTAAGGAATTAAAGTCAGAGTGCATGCATAAACCGATCAAATTCCTTTTCTGAATTGATAGAATCTAGAGAAGTTGAAGATGATGGATCAGACAAGTTTTTTGTTCTTAGGCTGATTTTGTAGCTTTTGTTCCATAGTTTTTAGTTCAGCCTTGAGAGATCTATTTTCTGTCTCAAAATTTTCAATTTTCAATCTAGATCAGAATTTATCTTTTTTCTAGAATTGAAGATGGCAGGTATAACTTTTGAGTTTGAGTAGGTGATTCAGACAAATCCTTTTCAGAATATGTTTGAATGTACTCTTCTTTAATATCAGTATTATTGTTTGCTTCATTTATTCTGTTATAATCAATATAATTTTGCATTTTGTCTGATCGTAATCTTTTTGTTTCTTCACTAGATTCTACTTCATCAGATGCTTTCATAAACGTCATTTTTAATCCTAAGTTCATGTATCTGACATCATATATCGTTGGTGAACTAGATATTGCCTTTGTCGGATACTTTGGATATTCCCAACCAATACCAGATTTAGAATTATAAATTTTTGTGTCTTTTGGTTGATTTAAATAAATGGTTTGATCTGTTTGCCCTCTTTTGATAAATTCATCTTCCATCTTCTTTATTTTCTCATAAAGTTTAGTTTGTTCTTCAAAAATAGCATGATATTTTACAGAAAAATTTGAAGCTTCTAATTCAGCTATTCTCAGTCTTTCTTGTAGGTCAGATATATTATGATTAAGATCTAGTATTTTGCTTTGAAGTTCCCTTTCTTTATCTTGTAAATCTGAAACTGCTCGTAAGGCTAATGCTTTATCTTTGGAAAAATCTAAAACTAAGTTATGTTCATTACAAAGTTTGTTTTCCAAAGAGTGAGCATTTTTCTTCTCAGCCTTTAATGATTTTTCAAACTTTTTTAGCATAAAGGCCATACGAGTTAATTTTTCTTCTAGCACACAAGATTCATCAATATCAGAGTCAGAGTTAGAATGTACCTCCGGCTTGTCTGAATCATCTGATCTGTCTGACTCTGAATCTTCATTATCCTCAATCTCAGTTTTTCCAGTTGCCATCAACGCAACTTCTTCTGTCTCTTCCTCAGACTCTTGTCTTTCTTCATCCTCTTCATTTGTTAAACCAACCCATACTTCATCCTCAGTTATCATGGCCGATTCACTTAATTCTGACTCATTGAGAACCTCTGATTTTAGAAAAATATGAGCATCCTCATCTAGAATATCTTCATCTTCAGATAACTGCAGCCAGTGATCATCCTCCGTCATAAGAGTTTTTCCAGACTCTTTTTCTTTGGCTAAGAGAACCTTTCTTGTATAGTAGTCAGAGTTTTTGACTACTGGAAGTCTACATTCACAGGCGTAATGACCTGGTTTTCCACAGTTATAACATTTCTGCTCGGAATCTTTCTTTGCTGACTTATCTGATTTTTCATATTTGTCAGTTTTTGATTGCATACCTGGCACAGGTCATACGATAATCAATATTTAATTTATCAAAAAAAAAAAATCAACTTAACGTCTTAATCCATCTTTAAGACTAATATGTATATTTATCATCTTATATAAAAGTATAACTTTCTTATAAAATTAAATTTAGTGTTGTTTCATATTAGAAATTGAATTATTTAACCATGTTTAACGTTCATATTTTTTTATTGTTTTCATATGTATTATATATTATTCTAAAAACTGAGAAATAAAAAATGACATAGGCTATTCAGTAATTAAATATTTTATATTAATCGTACAAAAATAATAAAATATAGAAGTCATCAAAATAGCATTTTATTTCATTTATATAAATTTTGGTCAAAAGAATTATAAGAAAATTATGTTTTAAAAATAAGAGTACCCATCATTTATACATGTAATCATAGCAAGTTTGTACGTTATATTATATGGCTTCTTGTATTACTTTACACATTAAACTTACACAAGTAATTATTTGCATAATAATTGGATTATAAAATATTTTTGGTAAATAAGAAATTTTAAACATTACAATATAATAGTAGTGTAAATTTAACCCACATAATGCTATAAGTTTAATGATTTATTTAAAGTGATACAATAGTTATTTATCATAGAAAGTATTGATATACTAAAAATTTTTAAT
>JAANYP010002117.1:0-72500 GCA_020465985.1 Centrapalus pauciflorus | reverse complement strand
TTATGTTAATGATCATTATATATTAAACAGAAAAAAAGATAAAGAATTTAATTCAAATGTCAACATAGTTGAATTTGGTTAAATTATTAAAACTTTGACATCTATTTGAAAAAAAAATAGTTTCTTTTAAACAATGAGACAACTATAATGTTTTTTTTGTTGGTTTTTGGAGATAAAAATTTATTTATCTTTTGATAAAATGATTTATATTAATAATTGTCAAATAAATAAATAACTAGTGATTTTATGTTTTAAAAATTAAATCATACATGATACTGAAATAAATGTTAACTAGTATAATACTTGTGTGTTGCTCGGGAAATTGAAATCCGATTTAATAATATTTAGTTTGATAATTAACTTAATGTATAACAACTTGAAATATTATGCACCATATATTAATCATTTATTAAATATACTATTGAGGTTTATAAAGTTCATTGATAAAGTTGGACATTTTAGGTTTATTTCATAACTTAGATTTTTTTTTTTACAACAAACTAACCTACTCCTACTCATTTGCCCGAAGTAGGGATTTCAAAATCTACTTTCACCACCTAAATTCCAACTTGCCTCCGACGGCAGTCGAACCCATGACATCTCATTTATATATCACCCCTCATACTATAACACCCTCCCCATTCAAATAAAAGCCACGTCATAATATTATCATAAGTTGCAATGTCGTATATATTCCATAATAAACATGTTAGGGGATTACACAAATCTCTGGTAATTTAAAACTTTGATACAACCATATTTATAACGGAATCATGCATTTAGTACAAATAACAGAATCCAACACAAGCGGACATACAACTGCGGACTAACAGATAAACATACTGAGTAAATACATAAGTTACGGATATACAGAACCCTAAAAGATACTATCAGCATACAATAACTAATACAATAATCAACAAGTATCTCCAGTTCCTATTTCGGCTGTGTCTACTACTGCTCTACCTTCTGATTCTCTGAGACATGATAGACTCGAAAACGTAAGCTGGGAAGCTAGTGAGTACGCGAGGGTTAGACTCTGCATAAATAACACATAACACGAAACACGTAACACATGATGCATAACTCTATCTCTTCTATCCCGCATAAGTCACACATGCAGCTTAGCTATGATCGCAAAAGAGCATGAGATCAAGAACTCTATAGAAATCTCAATCTTTGTGGGGACGCCCTTCCCCAGCTAACAGACAGCACACATCAGTGGTTAGCAACTCAATAAAGCACTGGAGCAACCTGACTATAAACCTTGCCGTATATATACGTTCGAATGACTGGTTAGGGACAGTCCGCGTGCGCGATCACCCATCACGAATGTCAGTCTGCATGGAAAATCATCGCGGACACTCTGATGTGGAGCTCATCTCATGCACATGTGTAACACCCTCTCTTTACACCTAAAAGCCACGTCAATATAATATCATAAGTGGCATTATCACATAAATTCCATAATACACATGTCAGGGGATTGCACAAATCACTGTTAATTAAAACTTTAATACAACATGGTAGCAGTGAGATCAAATGTCTAATACAAATAACTGAGCTCTAACTTAGTTAACATACAACAACTGGCTACTGCTCAACATACATATTGTATAGATATACAAAATGCTGGTTAATAACGTCTCCATAGCTAATATCGACATACAACAACTATCATACGAAATCCCAGAATAACTCAAACTCTTACTTCTGCTACTGCAACTGCGGATCAACCTTTCGACCCCCTGAGACACGTTAGACTCGAAAATGTAAGTTGGGAAGCTCGTGACTACGCGGGGGTTAGATTCTGCATAAATAAACAAATAGCACATATAATCACATGTAACTCCATATAATGAACTTGTATACGCGTCATAATCTCTGGTATAGTCTTGAAGCTCAATACACAACTCAACTAAATGGGGACGCCGTTCCCGGGCTAAAAGACTGCTCACAGTAGTGGTTAGCTACTCAATAAGCACAGGAGCAACCTGGAAATAACTCTGCCGTATATATACGGTCTCATACTTCATGACTGGTTAGGGACAGTCAGCCTGTGCGATCACACATCGCGGATACTCTAGAAATGATCTCAACTCATACACAATTATCACATATAACAAAATTAAATAGATTCACGCCTAAGGCACCATATCTTTGTCTCAATCGTCTCATCACAACCACACAATTAACACAATAAGACTCATAAAATAGAGCACAATTAAAAAGACTCGTGTACTCACCTGATCGCTGTCAATCTGTTTCAACTGGACTCTCTTGAATACAATCTCTGCTTAACTCGTTGCTGGCTCGACCCTGTATACATAACAAATCCGTGTATATTAATTCAAACCCAACTGATACTCATAACAGACACATACACTAACCTCGTAACTGAATTGACCCCAAAAGTAACCCTAAATGGGCCTCAAAGCCCAAAACCAAATCTCGCCCAATTAGGTGGATCGCGACCCGCACTTAACCCATAGTGTTCGCGCTTGGGATCGCAGTCGCGCTCAGGCCATCGAGGCCACGCTCATGATATTGGACATGTTCAAGGATGTCGACCATGTCTGACCACGCACCACCATAGGATTCATTGCGGCCGCACTGGTGGGATCGCGACCGCGCTTTTGAGCGAGCAGATCGTCCCCTGTTCGTTTTCATGGCTGTTCAGGGCAAAAAAATGCCCCACAACTTGACTTTTAGCTCCAAAATACATAAAAAAATCAATACCTACTATTCCTTACAGGCTATTCAACCAATTCCCACAATTTAGTAAAAACTAACATAATTACAGCTAACAATTTAAAACTTTGTTACCTCCTTTTGCTCAAGAACGAGAAATGAAGATGGCAACATATTCAACAACAAATTTAACTTCTGTAATTCTGATTCACACAAAACACACAGATACCTTAGCTCTTGTATAGAATGAGAAAGAAAGACCATAGTATTTCAAATTGCTACACATACATACACTTACTATTTTTAACAGGTTCCGGACCCAATTATCCAAACCCGATATCATATTTTCATTATTAATATCTATTTAATCCATTTAAATCCGTGATATCATAATTATTATAACCCACTAAAATAACAACCCGACGCCACGTATACTCGATCCCGACACATATAATCCAGTAATCGGGATTCTATTAGACCAACACAATATTAATAAGTTAAATATCCATTCAAACAATTCCACGTACCATGTCAAATTTCGGGATGTTACAAATCCTCCCCCTTAGAGAGATTCCGTCCCAGAATCTAACTCGAACTCTAGAACAAATGGGGATATCGGCTCCTCATCTCTGAGTTGGTCTCCCAGGTGGCGTTGGTACCCTTATGATGTTTTCACAGATCGAGCACCAATGCAATCTCTTTATTCATTAGTTTCTTCACCTTACGGTCAGTTTTCGCTTCGGGCTGCTCGATGTATCTCAGCTAGTCATCGAATATAATCTTAGATAACGACACATACTGATCATCTTTGGCCAAACACTTTCGTTGATGACTCACGTGAAAAGTATCATGCACGCTGACTAACTCTGTAGGTAATCTCAATCTATAGGACTGATCCCGGACCCTGGCAATGATCTCAAACAACCCAATGTACTGCGGACTCAACTTACCTTGGTGTCTGACACCAATTACCCCCTTCCATGGTGACACCTTCAGCATGACTGGATCCCCAACTTTAAACTCAAGTCGACAACGATCGACATAACTCTTTTGACGACTCTCATATGCTCACTAATCACTGTCACTTTATCACTCGTCTCTTGTAACAGATCTGGCCCACTGATAGGTCACTCGTCGACCTCACCCCAACACAATGGGGTTAAGCACTTACGCCCGTATAACGCCTTAAATGGATCCATCTTTATGGTGGCGTGATAACTGTTATTATACGCGAACTCGACTAATGACAAGTGCATGTCCCAACTGCCACTGAAATTGATCGCACACGCTTGTAACACATCCTCAAGAGTTTGATTAGCGTGCTCGGTTGGTTCCTCTGTCCGAGGTCTATACGCCGTACTCAACTGTACACGAGTGCCCAATTCCCTCTGGAAGCTCTGCCATAATCGGGAAGTAAACCGAGTATCTCTATCAGAAGTAATCGAATTCGGAATCCAATGTCTTGATACTATCTCATTAGTATAGAGTCGTGCTAGCTGATCCATAGTAATGGTATCGCGAACTGTCAAGAAGTGTGCGCTCTTTGTCAGTCGGTCCACAATCACCCATATCATATCATTACCGCTAACTGTGTGCGGAAGTCGAACGATAAAATACATCGTAATGTGATACCACTTCCACTCGGGGATCTCTAATGGCTGTAGGTAATCGTGCGGCTTCTTATGCTCGGTCTTCACGCGCAAACACGTCATACACTCCTCAACATATCGACCCACATCTCTCTTCATCCCTGGCCACCAATGAAACTCTCGAAGATCTCTGTACATCTTGGTGCTCCCAGGGTGAATAGAAAATCTCGATTGGTTTGACTCATCAAGTATCAACTGTCGAAGATTCCCAACTCTACTGACCCAAACTCGACGATGGAAGGCAAACAACCCTCTGTCGTCTTTAATCAGTGTGTCAATCTGCCCTATAAGTTGCTCTCTCTTCACGTTCTTTGCTCGTAGACCCTCCTGTTGTGCTAATCTTAGGCTCTCGATCAAGGTCGAAGTAATCTGAAGTCATAGCTTGTGAAACGACTGTCTGACCACATGCCTTATGACTCAACGCATCGGAAACCACGTTCGCTCTACCGGGATGATACTGAATCTCGCTGTCATAATTCTTCAATAACTCTAGGCTGCACCGATGTTTGATGAGACTGTATTATTGCATATTTTCGGAAGTTTTAAAGGCTCATATGTGCATTTTCACTTCGTAACTATCATACTTTTACATAATATTTGTGTTTTAGGGCCCGGAAGTCATTTCAAAGCACCACGAGAAATTTCAGCGCGAAACGAGCAGGCCGGGGGGGGGGGGGTGCACGGCTACGCCTCTGCGGCGTAAAAACCCTACAGACGCGGTTTTGAGCCCAAAACCCTAATTTTCATCTCCTTTATAAATAGAGGTCGTTTGCAACCACTTGAGGGGGTCTGAAAATCTTGAAAAAGCAGCGTAGCCTTGCCGGAGTTGATTCACGATCTGATTATGAAGACGGTGGATTGCACCCGTTCGAGCCTATGAGGGTGTCTCTAACCATTCTCGGATATTTTATGTGTAATGCAAATGATACACATTTGGTTATTATTATGAGTAAATGGTTTGATTGATAAAAGCAAGATAGTTCATAGTAATATTATTATTTGTGCCGGATTAAGACAAGTAATGAATGTTGCATGCGCTATGCCAAGATTTATTGGTTAAAGTATTTATGATTAATTTGACTACGCAATTGATTATGTCTATGTGATCGTTGCATGAAATTCAAGTGGGTAATAACTTATGCCGTAGTGATTCCGTAAATGGTTATCTTTAATTTGATCTTTAATTAATTGTCGTTGTCTTGCCATTGTTTTAGTAGTAATTTAGTTTTAATCATCATTCCAAACAATCCAATTCGCAATTTAAATTGCTTCTCTAATCATAAAAAAAAACTAGCAATATAACCCTAATAAACCTACGCGCTCCCTGCGGATTCGACCCCTTACTTCCTTACACTAGTAGGTAGTTTGGACTATTTTTATGGGCCACAATGACGGCTCGTCAGATTTTGGCGCCGTTGCCAGAGAGTGGTATTGTTAGTTAGGGCTATAAGTTAGTTTTGGCTTTAGTTTTAAGTACTTTAGTTTAATTATTTTTAGTCGTTAATTTCCTATTATTAAAAATCACATAAAAAATCAAAAAATTGAAAAAGGTAATTTTAGTCCTCTACTTTACCACCAAAAATACAATTAGTTTAATTAAGTAATTTAATAACAGTTTACGCTCACACGTCGATCGACCAGAGGATTGCCGCTACAATTCGAACCCGAAATCTAAAAATTAGCTAAATCTAACCGAAAGACTGTCAGGATACAAAAACAACAAACATTAATCACGGAGAATTCAATTGATCAGCGTATACACGCGGAGGACGATAACGAGCGAGGGGAAGCAATTCCCACTTTAGAAGTTTCGATTTCACCTACAAATCGTGAGCAAGAAGAACCGGAGCGTATAGTTAGGGGTGTTATACATGGACCAAATACCCGAACCGAATCGGTACCGGTCCCGAATAGGACCGATTTCCAAGCAATGGTCCGATCCTCGGTTTCATATATTTGTTTCATTCGGGTTCGGTCCTAACCGGGTTCGGGAATTAACCAGAACCGAACCACCAAGGATCTTGGTTTAAGTTTCAAATCAAATTAATGAAGCATTAATTAATATATCAGGCAATTGGTAGGGAGCATGTCGAGGTGCATCGAGCCCTTCGCCGTACGTTTTTACTTTTCAGTTTTATTTTCATTATGTTTTCTCATTAGTTAATATATATGTGGAAGTATGTGTGTACATAATGTAGCACAATTATAATTATAATGGTTGTTGCTTGTTCTCACTTTTTGGTTTTTAATTATATTTTTTCGTCAAGTATATATATGTGGAAGTATTTGTTTTCACTTTTCACAACTTCACGCCATTAATACAAAACATAGATTTATATACGTTTCAAAGGTAATGTGAGCAAAACCACCTCCACGACCATCTACATCATCTTCTTCATTATCGTCATCGTCTTCCTCTAATAGTTCACTGTGCAGTTCGGCCGAGAGGGCTTTGACAGAGCAACAAACTCGTCCTCCGCCAACGACAAAACTAGCTACTCCGCCGCCGACGCCGCCTCCTAGAACCACCAAAGCTGCTCCTCCGCTACCACCACCTCCACCTAAGCTTTGAAAATTGGTCCTACCGGGTTTTTTCCCGAATACCCGGAACCGAACCGGGACCAAGAACATTAAAATTGTCCGGTCCTCGGGTCTAGATTTGGACCCAATTCGTGTTCGGTCCGGTTCGGTCCGGGTTTGGTCCCGATAACACCCCTACGTATAGTTGTTAGGATGGGTGAACATGCAAAAAGGACAGTTTAGTCACATTACCGCCCTGGTGATGTGCCTGACCCTTCTCCTATTCGATACCCTGAAAATGAGAACGAACCCGAAGTTCGTCCTCAACTTTTTCAAATTCTTCCTATTTTCCGAGGGATGCCAATTGAGGAACCTTACGAGCATTTAATGGAGTTTACAACTATTTATAAAGCAAATCATGTTCGAGGTATAACCACCGACGGTTTAAAACTTCGACTATTCCCTTT
Source organism: Centrapalus pauciflorus (assembly GCA_020465985.1). Classification (NCBI taxonomy): domain Eukaryota; kingdom Viridiplantae; phylum Streptophyta; class Magnoliopsida; order Asterales; family Asteraceae; genus Centrapalus; species Centrapalus pauciflorus. The sequence goes on along the minus strand of JAANYP010002117.1, from coordinate 65,173 downwards.
CTGTTTAAAAGAGAAAGCCAAGAATTGGTGTGTGTCGCTACCCACCAATAGCATCACAACCTGGGATCAAATGAAGCGTGCATTTCTGATTGAGTATTACCCCATAAGTAAAACCAATGAGAAATGAAAAGAGATCACTGGTTTCAAACAATAACTTGGTGAACAATTTTACGAGGCATTTGATCGGATGAACAAATTGCTAAGAGCTTGTCAACACCATGAGGTTCCAAAATGGATGCTCCTAAAAAATCTTTGATGGTGTGAGTTAAGAAAGCCGGAACATGATCATCACCGTTACTGGTGGCACATTCTTAGCTAATGAAGTTGATGAGGCTTGAGAGTTACTGAATCAGCTTAGTAAAGGTCTCAAAGTTTAAGCCGGTTCTGAGAATAACATTGGAGTTCAGGTGATGGGTATAGACAATGCCTGGAAACTTGAAGTAAAAAGTGAAATCTCAGAACTCGAAAAGAAGATAGATCAACTGATAAAGGGTTTTAGCCAAAACCTTGTTTCATCAGTTAACTGCGTAATATGTGGAGATCCATCTCATCACTCTGAAGCATGTCCTCAAGTGCAACCTACTAAGGAATATGCTAATGAAGTATATGGTAATAGAGATCATCGGGAGAGGGATAACCCATTTTCGGAAACCTACAATTCGGGATGGAGAAATCATCCTAATTTTTGATGGAAAAATGATCAGCCTACCGATCATCCGTCTAAACCAAGGTATGAACCACCACGAAGAGAATATCAATATGGTTTAACTTCTGCTGCTAAGGATGAGCAACATTATAATCCAAACCAACGTGATCAACCTCACTTTCACAGGGAGACGAATATGAGTTCTTCACAATATTTAGAGTTTGCAGAATTCATGAAGCAACAATCGGCTTTTAACGAGATGTTGAGCTGCCAAATGTGTGAGATAGCCGAATCACTCACAAAAAGAGAGGAGGAGAAGCTTCCGAGTAACACTTTCCCAAATCCTTCGCATGCATACGACAAAGAGAAGAAGCATGAGGTTAATGAAGTATCTAAGGTGACTACCCTAAGAAGTGGTAGAAAGGTGGATGATAAGATCGAGATGCCAAAGGAACAAGAAGTAGAAAAAGACACCGACACTGAAGTCGTGTTTGAAGTAACGACGGATCATAAAAAAATGAAGGTTCTAAGAAAGTTACTTTCAAGGAACCAATCAAGGCAGATATCCCAACTCCCAAAGTTGGGGAGGCGGTTAAGGATCAGGACACCACAGCTCTTCCTCCTTACCCTGCTGCTCTAATCCACAAACGTCTCCATATGGCAAGAGAGGTCCATAACCCGAGAATTTGTGGGATTTATTCAATCAAGTCAAGATCAATATCCCATTGGTCAAGGCTATTCAACAAATACCCTCTTATGCCTAAATTTTAAAAGATCTCTGCACGCAGAAAAGGAAGTTTAAGGTCTCGCTTCCCAAGCAGATCAACTTAATTGAGCAAGTGAGTGCAGTGATCTCTAATTCCTTGCCACCAAAGCTGAAAGATCCTGGATCACCTTTAATTCCAGTGACAATTGGCAATGTGCAAATTAAAAAGGCATTACTCAACCTTGGAGCCAGTGTAAACATTTTACCTGGGAATTTGTTTGACAAACATGATCTAGGCCAGTTACAGACCACAGATATAATCTTACAGATGGCAGATCGGTCAACAAAATATCCAAGGGGTATCTTATCGGATGTTATTGTAAAATTAGAAGACTTTTATTATTTAGTTGACTTCCTAGTCTTGGATACGGAGAGTTCTTTTGGAGAGAACCAACTAGCTATTATCTTAGTTAGACCGTTCTTAGCCACTATTAATGCTCAAATCAATTGTAAAATGGGGGCTGTAGATATTGCCTTTGGGAATCACAAGCTGCGATTAAATGTGTTCAATGCTTCCATCGCTGCTTCATTCGATTCAGAATTCTATATGATAAATGTGGTGGATGACCTTGCATAGCAGCACAATTCACTAATCAGTGCCAAGGATACCACCGAATTATTCTTTGCTGCACATGCCACTGCTATAATGAACTCTGTGCATTGCAATGAACTCGAGGCAGTAATGAAATCCACGCTGGAATCTAAATAACCACCGTGGACTCATAAGACTGAAAAGCTGCCCACTGATTTGCCTCAATCTGCAAGGCCTTCAATAAAACAAACACCTATTCCAGAGTTAAAAGCCTTGCCTGTGCATTTGAAGAATACCTTTATAGGTCAGAATGACACTCTTCCAGTCGTTATTTCATTAGATTTGACCGAGGCACAAGAAAAATCCCTACTACAAGTACTAGTAAAGTATAAAGAGGTAGTAGGTTGGATAATAGCATATTTAAAAGGAATCAACCCTACTCTGTGTATGCATAGAATCATTACTGATCCAGAAGCTAAACTAGTAAGAGATGCACAAAGGAGGCTGAATCCCAATTTTAGGAAAGTACTGAAGAAGGAAGTCGTGAAATGGTTGGATGCTGGAATCATTTATCCAATATCTGATTGGGTTAGTCCAACCCAAACCGTACGTAAGAAATCAAGGATCACAGTAAAAGACACAGATTCTACTGATCACATTAGGGACTCATTCCCTAATGAACAACTATTGTCAATTTTCAAAATACCTTTGTTTCCATTAGACACATGTTAAAGTTATGGGCCACCAACAATATGCTAGTCTCTAAACTAATTAGGTTAGAAGATCCCAAATCTAGTTAGGCTAGTATAGGAGCAGTACGTTTGGCTGAAGACGTAAAACTTAGCGCTTCCTGGGAGGCAACCCAGAGAACTTTGTGGGTGTGTTTCTGGAAACCCTCACGAGACAACACTTGTCCACTCGGGATACCGAGGGGTTTAATGGCTTGTTGCACATGCTAAGTTTAAATCGTGATTCCCTACGAAAAGGTGAATTATATATTTCTTAGTTTTAGTGTCACCAACTAAGTTGGGGAGGAATCCCAACCTAATTTTAGTTGTTTCTAGACTTAAGTTTAGGCAAGTGTGCTAGTTAATGAATGTTAATTTTCACTTTACTTTCATTTATCCCAAATAAGCAAAGAATTTTATTAAGAATGCGATTGTGTTCATTGTCTGCTCATCATAAGTGTGTTTATGTGACGAGGACGTCACAATGGTCTAAGTTGGGAAGGGTAGGTTCTATGAAATGTTTAATATGATCTAACGAGCCTCCACAAATTTTTGTTATTAGACTGAATTTGACCAACTGGGCAGAGAGCTACAACATATCATGAACAACAGAACTGGGCATATTGAGAGGGGGTTCGACATTAAGAGGATCTTGAGGCTGGTAGTTTTTCATTTGTATCTTTGGTCCTCATCCTTCTTACTAGTGATCAGGTACCATCGTTCCATGCTCTTCACATTTATCATATTTAGATTTGCTTGTTTGGGTTAGAATTTTATTTTTGTTATTTTGTTTCAGTAATGGTTTGTGGTTTGATTTTAATTGCTGAGTCCTGTTGAATGTGAATGCTCAGTGTCAATGCAGTCTTTTGAATTTCCCCAATGGTTCTTGTTTGCCGATCAGGCCATGGAAAATGATGACACATAGAAAAATGTACCTAGAATTAGTTAGTGTTAGTAAGAAATTCTAGAATTATGTTACGAGTCGTGTTAATAATTAACATTGTTAATGTAAGTTGAGATCAAGTAAGTTAAGGTACATTTGTACTTAAATAAAAATAATGTGTCAATATATTTTGGAAAACTCATGCAATAAGGGGGAGGGCTTAATCATGTTTTTAGCCTCAAAAGATTCGAGGGTAGCCTAGTTGGTTCGGGAAATTAAGTCTTACGGGATACCATTCATGCCTAATCCCCTAAAACCATCTGGTTTGGGAGTGGTTGACCCATATCCCGCTACATGGATCAACTAGAAAAGCTATGATAAAAACTCAAGTTATATATATATATATATATATATATATATATATATATTTGTTGTATACATGCATAGAGGGAAAAGATGGTCAAAAGGCCCACGTGTTTTAAGACTTGTAACCTTGAGCTAAAAGGGTAATTTCCAAAAGTGAGATACATTATAATTACTTAGAGAAAATGTGTTTTAACTGAAAATGTTCTTTAGATTACATTAAAAATTTTAAGGCATTATTGCGAAGGCTGACTTAACCTATACTTACTGAACACATTGCTAATACAATCGGCACATAGTTAGATCTGATTCTAAGGGTTGCTTGGGGACGATCAAGAGTTAAGTTGGGGAGGTTTGATGAGACTGTATTATAGCATGTTTTCGGTAGTTTTAAAGGCTCATATGTGTATTTTCACTTCGTAACTATCATACTTTTACATCATATTTGTGTTTCAGGGTCCGGAAGTCATTTCAAAGCACCACGAAAAAATTCCGCGTGAAACGAGCAGGTCGGGGAGTAGGGCTACGCCCCGCCCCCACGCTCCAAAACATAATGATTTTGAGTTCAGAAACAGTTCCAGCCCTGTAGACGTGTTTTTGAGCCCAAAACCCTAATTTTCATCTCCTCTATAAATAGAGGTCATTTGCAATCATTTGAGGGGGTCCGAAAATATTGAGAAAAGCGGTGAAGCCTGCCGGAGTTGATTCACGATCCGATTACGAAGACGGTGGATTGAACCCGTTCGAGCCTATGATGTCTCCAACCATTCCCGGTGAAGAGCACACGATGAGCAGCTAAACCACCATAGCCGTTTGCGGAGGATTTACGACTAAGTTTTACTTTCTTGAATTTCACTTTATGTATTGATGTATTTTGTGTTTCTTGGATATTTTATGTGTAATGCAAATGATAAACATTTGATTATTATTTTGAGTAAATGGTTTGATTGATAAAATCAAGATAGTTCATAGTGATATTATTATTTGTGCCGAGTCCATTAGTTTAGGGATTAAGACAAGTAATGAATGTTGCAAGCGCTTTGCCGAGATTTATTGGTTAAAATATTTATGATTAATTTGACTACACAATTGATTATGTCTATGTGATCGTTGCATGAAATTCAAGTGGATAATAACTTTATGTTGTAGTGATTCCGTAAATGGTTATCTTTAATTTGATCTGTAAATTAATTGTCGTTTGTCTTGCCATTGTTTTAGTAGTAATTTAGTTTTAATCATCGTTCCAAACAATCCAATTCGCAATTTAAATCGCTTTTCTAATCATAAAAAAACTAGCAATATAACCCTGATAAACCTACGCGCTCGCTGCGGAGTCGATCCTTACTTCCCTACACTAGTAGGTAGTTTGGACTATTTCTACGGGCCACAACGACGGCTCGTCACTGTCTCATATTCAAATATTTATGATTAAACTGAAGACTCTTAGGGCCTGTTTGTTTCGCAGAATCCTGAAGAAATCTGTGGAATTGGAATGAAAATTCCATTCCTTTGTATGTTTGGTTGCTAAAAGAGTAGAAAATAGAATTCCTGTTGACATAAAATTTTCCCTTATCTATTCGAATCTATTTTCTTAGGTAATAGGTAAGGAATTAAATTTTCTCTCTCATAATACATTTTTTCTATCGACGTTACCTACCATACATCACCCAGCTCACCCACCCACCCCTACCCACTTTACCTTATCCCCACCCATCCCATCCTACCCTACCTAACCATACCTCACCTACCCATCCTAATCCTATCCTCACTTACCATACCTCACCCACCCATCCTACCTCCACTTTCTCCTACCAACCCCACCCACCCACCCCTATCTAATCCTGTCCTAACCTATCATACCTCACCCTACCTACCCACCCACCCATCCTACTACACCCATCACCTTACCTAACCTTACCATACCCCACACTATCTCACCCACCCTACCCTACCCTACCGTACCTAACCATACCCCACCCTATCCTTATCCTATCCTCACCTACCATAACCCATCTCACCCACCCTATCCTTCCCTACCTTACCTAACCATACCCACCCCACCAATCCTATTCTACTCCACCCAATCGTACCCCACCTATCATACACACACCCATCTCATCTCACTTTACAAACTAAATAAAATAATAACAAGGAATGAAGTTTAATTTCATTATAATATTCTATTCCAATCCTGCCAACCAAACAACAAGGAATGAAATTTAATTCCATTCCATTCCTTTCAGCATTCCATTCCTTTGACATATTCCATTCATTCTGAAAATATTCTGCGAATCGAACGCCCCCTTATGATCGGTATACACAATAAATCGAGACCCATACAGATAATGTCGCAATATCTTCAACATAAACACAATGGCATCTAACTCAAGATTATGCACAGTGTGGTTGTCCTCGTAGGTCTTCAGCTGTCACGACGCATACACAATCACTTTCCCTCTCTACATCAAGACACAATAACGAAGTCATCTATACCCTCTGGTAAGGCTAACACCGAAGCCTGACATAACTGGGTCTTAAACTCTCTGAAAGCACATTCCTGCTCATCAGACAACTCAAACAGTACGGACTACCGTGTCATTATCGTCAACGGCTTGGCAATCCTTGAAAAGTCCTCGATAAATCATTGATAATATCCAACAAGACCTAGAAAACTACGTACCTCTGGCATTGTCTTTGGCGGTTCCCAACTACTCACAACCTCTATCTACGCAGGATCTACTTTAATACCCTCGGCGCTCATCGCATGTCCCGAAAACTGTACTTCTCGCAACCAGAACTCGCGTTTGGCAAATTTCATGTATAATCTATCCTTTCGCAGTACGGTTAAAACCTCTCGTAAGTGCTGCTCGTGGTTCACGGTGCTCCTCGAATAAATCAAGATATCATCAACGTACACTATAAAAAATCTATCCAACATAGATTTACACATCCTGTTCATCACATCCATAAAGACTGTGGGTGCGTTAGTCAATCCGAATGGCATCACGAGAAACTCATAGTGTGTATAGCGTGTCCGAAACACTGTCTTTGATACATATTCGTCTCTAACCCTCAACTGATGATAACCAGATCGCAAGTCAATCTTCGAGAAGTAACTCGAACCTTGAAGCTGATCGAACAAGTCGTCGATGCGAGGAAGCGAATATCTGTTCTTCATGGTCACCTTGTTCAACTCTCTATAATCTATACACATCCGCAGCGTGCTGTCCTTCTTCTTCACAAATAGATTTGGTGCTCCCCAAAGGGATGAGTTCGGACGGATTAATCCACAATCCAGTAGCTCATGTAGCTGTGACATCATCTCTCGCATCTCTGTAGGTGCTAGCCTACAAGTCGTCTTAGCTATAGGCACTGCTCCCGGGATAAGATCAATGCAAAAATCAACGTGACGATCTGGCGGAAACCCAGACAACTCATCTCGGAATACCTTAGGGAAATATTTAGGGGTGTGCAAAATAATCGAACCCGAATAACCCACCCAAACCGAACCTTAATCGGGTTAAACAGGTCAGGTTATTTGGTTTTTGAATGTCTTATTCGGTTTAAATGGTACCCGAATAAGTAATTCAGTTTGGTTTACGGGTAGGATTCATGCTTATTCGGGTACCCGAATAACCCGTTTAATATATATATATATATATATATATATATATATATATATATATATATATATATATATATATATATTTGTTGCTTTTTGATTTGTTTATAATTATAACTAGAATTTATATAGAATGTAAATATGTAAATACCCAATTTTGAAACTCTAACCATTTAACCCATTTAACCCAAATTACCCAACTCATTTAACCCATTTAAACTACTTTGTAGATGATTTTATTTATTATACCAAAAACGAATAACCCATTTAACCCAAACTGAATAACCTGATACCCATTTAACCCGAAACCGATTAACTCATCCCCTTATTTGGTTCGGGTTAGGCTAGCTAACCCACATACTCAAACCCGAACAACCCGATACCCAATTAACCTGCCCGAATAACACCCCTAGAAAACTCTAATCACTGGTATATCCTCTATAGTCTTCTTCTCCTTGCGCGCGTTGACCACATAAGCTATGAAGGTCTCACACCCCTTAGATACATACAGCTGAGCTTTGGCCATAGAAATTGTACCAATCTCACCTCTGTGTCGTTCCCCGTATACAGTCACACTCTCACTGTCTGAAATGAATATGTGGATCATTGCTCAGACGTCCCCGTCCTCTGTCGTTGTGTTGGTGGCTGCTCCTTCTGCTTCTCTTTCTCCCGCTTTCTAATACGGGCCATCTCTAAGGCTCTGGCAAACGTAGGAGTATTATGCAACCCCATAAACTCATGAATATCCGTCCTCAAACCATCAATGAAGGCATTTGTCTTCCGGCTCTTTGTGTGTATATGTTGCGTGGCAAACTGCGAATAATCATTTAATCTGTCACATACTGCTGTACCGTTATATCACCCTGTTATAGATGGAGAAATCGATGCTCCATCTCTCATCGCTCATGACGAGGAATACACTGTAGCTCAAACACTACCCGGAACTGATTCCAGGTCATCACATAAGCAGCAGACGCGGTCATCGAAGACTCAATAGACTTCCACCACTGGGAAGCACCGCCCCTCAACAGATTAGTAGCATATCTAACCATATCCTTCGGGTCCACGTGCACAACCCAAAAGACAGCCTCTATCACTCTCTCCCATGCCATAGCAACCCCTGGCTAACCGTCACCTCTGAACTCAGGTGGGACTCATGTCTTATAATCCTTAAATGATCCGTCCGCTGTGTAGTAGAAGATGAGGCAGCTGCCCCTGTATATGTTCCAGTCAACGTAATACTAGTCCCAATACCAGCCCCTGAACCCTGGCCTGCACCCTGCATACTGAAGAACTGAGCTAAAATATCAAGTAAATTAGACTTGCGGACAAATTCGTCGCCCACGCATCTGTCAGCACCTGAGCCCTCGCAATGACTTTCCATAATAACAAGCACAAACCGAAGTAGTTAAGATAACAAGTATTTCACCCAGCGCTATACAATAAGCTAGGTGGTCTTCACGGATTTTGCTATCAAGAACAAAAGAAATGAAGAAAGCCTAAGTTATACAATACCACTGGCAGTGTACCAGTTGTAGATAGTACAGCTTGAAGCTGACCTCGAGAATTATCAAACACATGGAACAACAAATGGAAATGAGGCACCGATACTAAGATGTTTGCTAATATCTAGCCACTTAGGAGGTAAAATGATGGATTACCTACAAACTAAACTAAACTACGAAATGCATGAATGCACCTAAGAAATAAATTAAACTAAAATGCTTAAACTAAATGAGAGATAAACAAAGACTATAATGCTCTAAACTATCAAAAGCAAATAAGCAAGATAAAGATCAAAATGATAAAAGCAACACCCACTTGGAATTGTTCTTTATGATTTATGGAAAGCAACTAAGTGAATAAACACTAGGGATGTTTTGGTTGAAGAAAAACAAGTTAGAAATGATTCCAACTATTTAAATCCATTTAAAGTCCAAGTTTATGTTAAAAATCATGCAATGGCTAATTTATGAATACAATCTATTCATATCTATGAGTCAAGTATGAAGGTCTCCAGTATTTCCCCACTCTTTCAACACTTTGTAAAAAGTATATTTTACGACAAGATTTAGCCGACTAAAGTTAGCTTTCAAAATTAATTATTTTGACATGTCAAGCACTCAGAAATACTTTCAAATATTCGTTTTAGCCGATTAACCACATATCATTTTAACAAAAAGTAAAAATCAAACTAATCCTATGATTACAATATCGCTAAGGACCATTTTCATACATTAATTTTTCAATCTATCAATTAATTACCATTTCATCATCACAATGTTGCTAGAAATAACAACCAACTAATAAATCATGTAAATACGTCAAGGGTAAAAAACATCAGCAACTTGAGCTAACTTTCATGATCACATTTTTGCTAGAAAATCATATCAAATACCAATTTTGCTAAACCTATCGCATAAATCATCAATCACATGAATATAACATAAACTTTCAACCAAAAAGATCAAGAAACTTCCATTAATCCATCAAGAACAATATCCAAATGAGTGGTTTTAAAACTACTCACTAATCATGCTATAAACAATAAATAAATCAAAATCTAAGATGAACATTGCTGAAATCAGAAAGTCAAGGAAAGAAATTACAAAATCGTTGCAAAGAGAAGGTGAAATCGTAAATGAACATAACCATTGTTGCTGCTCTAGTTCAATCACACCAAACCCTAACTAAACTTGACAATTAAATCAGAAAATAGCACCAGATACTACCCTAAAATCGTGACATAGCTGCCCTAAACCTAATCTTAAAATAAACGATGCTGAAGTAGAGGATTGCAAGCTGTAAATCTATTAGATCTAGAGTTGTGATAGTTTCAGGGTTTATATTGTAATAAATGAAACTTAGTTTTGTGTTCATTTTGTAAGGTTTCAAAGTTCTATGGGTTAAAAGACCAAAAGGTCAACCCATGGGTATGGATAGTTTGGATCCATTTACTTTCTTATAAATAGTTTGTTTAGGTTTTCATTTGTAGTTGTCCAAGTTGTTGAAAGCATTGTACGTACGTGGAATTAGAAAGCAATTAAGGTTTATCTAAACTTGAATGTTCTTATTGTTCTTCATTATATTCACAGTGTTCTTCATGCTTATAATATTATTGATTTTTATGAATGAATGTTCAATGAATGCTTCTTATAGGTGAATTACAATTGGTATCAGAGCCAAAAGATTGGTTTTAAAGTGTTTATAAATCCTTGATTTTTGAAATTTTTCTTTAAAATTATGCATTTGTCTGAAAAATTTGTTACTGTTCTTGAACGTTCTTCGTGTTCTACGAAGAATCCCTCTGTTTGATCTTTGAATTCAAAATTTCTGAACTTTCTGTGGTTAAATCTCGTTTGATACTATATTCCTTCGGGTGAACATCTTACTGTTTAATCACAAATTCGTGAAAGAAAGTATATTTGATTCAAAAATCACTCAGATCTGTGCTTATATTCTGTTTAACATTCGTTGCATTCAAGAACTGTTCTTCATCCGAGAGATACAACTATCGGATATAACTGAGTTGTGTATTTCCTGGTTATTTTTTTTAAAGTATTTTGCTCTGCCTTAGCTTTATTCGCAAGTTATAACTTGCGGATAACACTACCTGATATCTATTAGTTCTATTTTGCCCAAGTACTTAACACTTCATCCACAATTTCCTACTTGCGGATCCCAAAGAACACTCTTTACACTCCAGATTGTCCCAAGTTAATTAATCTCCTAGTGTATCACCCGCGAGTTACAACTCGCGGATCCATAACACCCGCAAGTTCCTACTTGCGGATCTAATAGCAAACCCTGTCACGATTCAAATTTTTTCTAACTGCCCCATCCACAACTCCATCCGAGAGTTACAACTCGGATAAAGCATCACCCGCAAGTTCACTTAGAATTTTTCTTGAATCTTACTTAGTGTGTTTGCACAATTAACGATATAATCACTTACTAATCTCGGTCCAAAGAAGCTTTCATCATGAATCGCGATACTCTCGCTATGGGATCTGGCGTCAGACCTCCAACTCTGTATCGGGGACGCTACACTCTGTGGAAATCTCGTTTCCTCGATTTCATTGAACGTCAAGAATTAGCTACTGCCATTCTAGACTCCATCTACAATGGTCCAGTTCAAATCGATCTACCGCAACCACCTCAAGCTGATTCAGGAAACGAGGACACTCCTAAGATGGCTCACAAACCTGAACAACTCAACCGGATAAAGGCTGATAAGATAGCTCGCTCATTCATCATCCAGGCGATTCCGGATGAAATCTACAACAACATAGACAGCTTTAAGACTGCCAGAGAGATGTGGGAGAAAATTGAGAGACAAATGCAAGGAAATGAATGGAATGCCAAGCAACGTGAAGCGAATGCGTTGAACAACTATGACATGTTTTCCGCCAAGGATGGAGAGACTTTGAAGACCACGTATCACCGCTACTGCACGCTGATGAACGAACTCCGGAAGAACGGAGTCAACAAATCCCAAGTAGAACTGAACCGGAAGTTTGTGAACTCTCTGAAACCAGAATGGAAACAATTTTTCTGGTTAATTCGTGAGATAAATGACATCAGCATACATGATCTCTTTGATAGTCTCGTAGTTTATCAGTCTGAAGTCTCGGGTAAGCTTGAACACAAGAAACCAGAGGAAACCACTTCATCTGACACCCTTGCTCCTCTCTTAGACAAGAAAATTAAGTCCACTACGGCTGCCAAACTCCTCAAATTCTCTCTAAGTCCTCTGAATCTGATTCTGATGATGCCGACACTGATCCTGAGGTAACTGACCTTCAAAGGCAAATATTACTCACTCATGCCTTTCATAAGAAGTTTCCCAAATCATCCAACAAGCTTCAATGAGAAGCCAAGAGTAAAAAGTATGATGATAAGAGGGAAATCACTGAAAAGCCAAAGGAGGAGGACCGTAAAGCTGATGACAAAGAGAAGGGATGCTTCAACTGTGGTAAACCAGGCCACTTTGCTTGAGAATGTTGTTTTCCAAAGCAGAGGAATGAGAACTGCTACAAGACAAAGTACAATCTCGCCAAGCAAAGGAATGTTGGTAGGGATCTATTCGCTGAAGAGGAACACTGGTTAGAAGATACTAACAACGAAGAGGATGTTGTAGATCCCATGTGTTTCATTGCCAACACACAGCCAGCAGAAGATACGATTTAAGTACCTGAAGTCTCACTGATGGCTCAAGATACAGGTTCCAACAACACTTCTCCATCAACAGATAAAGAGGTAAATGTTCTTCCTGAAGTATTCCTTGCTGAACTAAATGTTTTGCGTAAAGAGGCCAGAAATCTAAAGATTTGTCAAAATGCCCTTCGGGATGCTCGAAATAAATCGGCTGATTTGCAAACAAATATTTTTGCTTTACAAGATAAAGTGTCTAAGACTAATACTGTAATAATGGAAGTAACTACCAAACTGGCCAAATTAGAGTACGATCATTGAGTGCTTAAATATGAAAAATCGCACATAGATTACGACTATCATTGTATCTTGGCTGTATAGGAGGGGGATGGGGTTTATGTCTGATCTATACAAGACCAATAAGAGGTTATAGTTACACAAGAAGGTGCTGGGTGATCGGTGATACCTGGTTGGTCGGAAACACTCATGGAAAGGGAGAGACAATAGAAGAGGAATTCAGCAAACAACACACTTAATTATATTTTCTTCAAAGAGTGCTGATCAGATTGATCTCCTTACAATAACTTAGCTCACTCAACAAGGTACATCTAGAAATAAAAGACTCAATTTCCTTTTATAGACCAAGGAAGCTTATCTAGTAAGATTACATTGGATAAAGGAAATCTACAACAACCAATAAAAACCATACAACACAAACGGATAAGATAAGAGGGAATCTTATTTTTTACACATAATAAAGACAAATCTTCCACGTAGGCAGAGAAATTATTCAACCTTATGACGTAAGCGCTTACGTCATCTTCCATTGAGCCTTTTTGAGTGCATCTTTATTCGAACAGATCATCATCAAACGAATTATTTGGAGAATCTATGTGATCATAATTTTCTGTGAATAACTAAATTAAATGCGTTCTTTTCCAATCATCATATGCTTCTATCCACTTTGCTAAGATTGGGTCTTCGACACACCAATTATGAAATCCGATTATAAGGTGACATGGAATGGATGTTGGGTCCACTCCATTTGCGCTTGCCATTGCAAACTTCATATCCATATATACAGGACTTGCATGACAGGGTTTATGTCATGTTGATCATAGAAGATTGCTGAAAGGAAGTGGTAAGCAATTGATTGATCCTGATTTGTGTATGACGGTGGTAAGAAGGAAAGTGGTCGTTTGAAAATGACTGTTACGTAAGTCTCTTTGCATGCTGACAACCTTTTTACCCGTTCATGTGGAGGAAGAAACCACAAGAGCATAGAGAACAAGTTTTTGGCCCGTGGTGGCATATTGTCAAACTGACATGGAAGGATGTATGACAATATCGTCTTGGCGTCGAAAAAGATTCCGATGATGTGAGCTTTGAAGAGGTACCAGAAGAAGCATAGAGTCTCTTTAGGAAAACGGAACACATCTTCAATATGATAGATGTTCAAGAAAGGATAATCAGGGTAGAACCTAAGCCCTCTCATGAATAAACCATGATTTTTCGAAAGGATGGTGAGAAATGTTTTATAGTTTATTGATGCTCTCTCTAGGAATGTAAGCTCTGCTATCACTTCTGTGATCTATTTTGGAAGGGGGTGTACCTCAGGAATCTCTGGTTGTGGGCTGACAGATGAGCCAGTTGATGAAACTCCTGCTTGTGGCGTGTTGTATGCTTGGCTATTTCCTTGAACAGGATTATGAAAAAGGATATTTTTCAACGGGAGCACCATTGGATTGATACTGAATACTGGTATGATACTTTGGGATATCTTGCCAATTTCGTTCAGTCCATTGCTGTATTTATACTCTTTCGGGGGTCTGGATTGGAAGTCTGCTAGGACGTTGTCTTTTCCTTTTATATTGCTTAGCAGTAAACTTCCACTATGAGAACCAATTAGACCACCTCAAAAGTTGTGCCTGAGGAAGCATCTTTCTTTTGAATTGGAGCATCCGCGAAAATGATGACATCCATCTCTACTTGGAACTCGTGCCCTATCAAGTGGAACTGGAATTTTTCTATTCCCCTCTTGACAGCAACAATCTCTTTGAATGTAGAGTGGTATTGCTTCTCAGAATCTTTGAACGTGCCACTTTTATAATCACACACTTCTCTGGCATAGTTCTCGTTGAGGACGATCAAGACAGCTGCCCAATGTTCGTCTGAAGGATTCTCTTTTCTGACGAAGTGAAAATATTCAGAGGGGGCATCTTGTCAGCTAGCTGCTTTATAGCCTTGACAGCTAGGGTCTGTTCCGAAGACCACTGTGAGGGATTCTTCTTCAACATGGGGAATAGGTGTTTTGTATGATCAGCTAATTTTGGTAAAAAATATGCCATATAATTCACTAATCCAAGAAATAGTTGAATTTGCTTTTAGCTCGTTAGTGTGTCTGGGAACTTATGAAGTTCTTGCAAAACATGTGGCTGAGGTTGATATTTGCCATATGATATCTTCATCCCAAGGAAATCAATGGTAGTAACACCAATTTCCATTTTCTATTCTGATTGCATGATACCGTACTTGGTTACCAAAGCATGAAACTTTGATAGCAGCTCCACATGTGAATTGTTGTCTTTTGAAAACAAAAAAATATCATCAATATAAACCAGAACGTTAGATAGAATTGGCTCAAAAATCTTTACCATAGCTTTCTGAAAAGCAGACGGTGCGTTTTTTAAACCAAAAAGCATAACTTTCCACTGGTAATGATGATCAAGGATACAGTAGGCTGTCTTTGGCCTATCTTCTGGATGAATACCTAACTACCAAAATCCAGACTTAAGGTCATACTTAGACAGGACTTTAGCATTTGCCAACGACTGAAACAATGCCTTCTTCTGTGGGAGAGGAAACTTGTCATCTGCCAAAAAATGATTGAGAGGTTGATAGTTGATGACTAGTCTTAGCTTTCCTCTGACTTGTTCACTTTGCTTGTTTATGTAGAATGCTTCACACGCCCACGGGGAGTTCGTAGGCTCAATAATTCCTTGGTCAACGAGTTGACTGCATTCTTCAATTGCAAGCTGATAATGGTCTGGTTCATACCTGGATGGCTTGCCTTTGTAGGGTTAACATCTTCATTCTGTTTGAATGGTAGCGAAACAAAGAATGACTCGTTAAGCCATAGTAGTGATGAATGCTTTGTCAGGAATTCTGTGTGTATAGAAGCACATGTGGTTTGGACAATCTGCTGCTTCAAGGATTCAAGAGTAGGTGTAACCATCATATGCAGTTTGGGAATTGTACTCCATGGGTTCATGAAACTTTTGTAGCTTAATCCTTGAGATGTCCACTTCAGATTTGGTAGCTTTGAAAGCACATCAAATCCGATGAGCATATCCTTGCCATGAGAGCTTGATCCTAGCAGCTAGTGTTTGATATCATATTTAGGGAAAAGACGTATGTATACATGGATATTGATCTTGTCAATCACAAACTTTTCTCCATTAGCAGCTAAGAACGTTTTCTCATGCGGTCTCTAATAACTCGCAGGTAAGAACTTCGGATCTAAAATGGAGACTGCTGAACCAGTGTCAAAAAGTGCAACAACTGGTATTGGCTTTGCAAATGCTGACGTCAGAAGATGAACTTTGGCAATGGGAACAGGTTGACTTTGTTGTAATGGCAAGACATGAGGTGCATGACTAACCATAAACAATCCTGTATCAGAATAATCTGATGATTCTGATTCCGTTGAGTCTTAATCTGATGAACTATATGAGTAACATAATGTACATAACGTTCTATCATTTGGTTCATCATCAAGAGAGTAGACTGACTCAATATCAGAAATGCCAACTGGCTCTATATTGTTGAGAGTCTGGAACAATGCCATTGATCTTCTTTTATCTGGATAATTTTTGGCGAAATGTCCCTTCTTGTTACACACGCAACAATTATCTGAATTTCTGCCTCGCTTGAATTTCTTTCTTTGGAATTTCCACTTCTTCTTCTGAGAGTCAAAAGGTTTAAAAAACCTTTTGGAGTGTCATTTCCTCATTGTGTGAGAACAGTCACATGATGACTTGTCCTTGCACTTAATATGCAAATGTTTGTCATCACATGCTTTACCTAATCTTCTTCCATTTTTCTCAAACTCTACCAAGAATATTTTCTGGTTGCAAAGTTTGGCTAGAGCATTGAGAATGAGTTGATACAACTCACCAAGAGAGGTTTGTGCAACTGTTGCGTTCCTTGATTCAAGAAATCTGTATGCCTCATTTCCAAGTGTTTCGGGGAATGAATTCAAGAATACTTGTTTGAGGTTAACATCATCTATTCCTTGAAGACAATAGGATCTTTCAGACATTCTATTGTAGTGCTTTTCAAGATCTTTTTTGAGGAAGGATAACACTTCATTTTGAGAAATTCTTCTCTTGCGTGTATCGTAGGCTCAACTGGATTGCCAATGAATTCTGAGTAAATGACACTCATGAATTCTTGAGGAGATTAAGACTGATGCATCTGTAACTAGCGATACTCTCCAAGACTGAGATACCAGTCATGGAGTCTACCTTGGAGTTTAGTTGCAAATCGTCTGAGAACCATATCTATGGTGTAAAACTGAAGTTCTGCAGACGTCCAAGTTAGCATTTCCACACTTCTTTCTCTCCATTTTGATGGAGTAATATCATCAAATGTGAACTGTTGTTTAGTATCTGACTTTGGTGGGTTCTGTCTCCTGGGTGACGTTTCTTGCGTTTCGAATTCTCCTGAGTCACTGTCACTAACAACGTTTTGGACAGTAGGTTCATCTTCGTCATTTCCTGCCATGAACAAATGTTCAAATGCTTCAGAAGGATCGAAATCCTCGTCTGGTTGGGGAGAAACTGGCATGACAAAGGATGGAGTTGGTGGAGAATTGTAACAACCTAGTCTTTGGTCTAATTTAATTATCTGATTATCGAACCAATAATGTAATTTTATTACATTATTTGAATTATAATTTAACTAAGTTTTGAAATATTTATTTAAATTATATAAATATTTAAATTATGATCTAATAAATTATCAAAGATAATTAAATAAAAGAGATGTAAAATACAAAAGTTTAGTGGGTTAAATTACAAATATAACTTGATGATGTATATAAACCAAATTAAAGATTCATTATAACATAATTAAGAAATCTGACTCTCTCTCTACTTTCTCTCTCTACTCTCTCTCTACTTCTCTCTTAATTTTCTTCCAAATCGACCGGCCGATTATCGAGTTCTATATGTCATCGGAAAGATCTCGGAGAGTGCTACAAGACTCTGCTATTTCACGTGCGATTTCATACGAATTTGAGGTAAGAAATCGACTTTTTAAGCTTTTATATTTTCGGTTTTGAAGAAAAGAATTCGAATTTACCATTTTCATGTGATTTAAAGCTATTTTAACTTAAGTATTAACTCGAATTTGATAGATTATGTATAATATAATTGAACCTAGGCTTAATACTTAACATATTCATCATTTTAGACTTAGAAATGTATGATTTAAAGCTGTAAAATATGAACAAATTCGAGATGCCTTGAACAAACTCGAATTCTAGCCCAAATCGAATCATAGCTTCGAGTTTAACCTTAAATTCGAAAGGGGATTCGAATTCAACTCCCCTCATTCGACTTTAACTCTATATTCGAAGCTAGGGATTCGAATTTACGCCCATATTCGAATTTGATGTTCTAGAATTTAGCTTGGAGTTCGAATTTGGCTATATTCGAAACATGGATTTCGAATTTATTCCTATACCTTCGAATTTAATCAAATATTCGAATGTAATGCTTTCTAGTTTATCCTCATGTTCGAATTTAATATATAAATTCGAACCCCACTCTCTAAATTCGAATATATTGAATAAAACACATGGACAACACATAAATTAACAAGATAATTAGCAAAATGATTATATATATGTGTAAATGTGTGTGTGTAGCAATGAAACAGGATGTGTGGGATATATGATCATGAATAAAATTAATAACAACAACATGATAAATATACATACATTCAAATATGTGAATGGGTGATAAATTAATAGAAATCAAGGCTTATAAACTAAATTAAATGGAATCAACTAAAGTAAAGAAATATATATATATATATATATATATATATATATATATATATATATATATATATATATATATATATATATATATATATATATATATATATGATCATTGATATAATTTGACATAAATATATGAGAAATGGATTATAAAATCCAATTGAAAGCATATGATGTTCTTAATTTATGAAATGAGTATCATGATTAAGTGAATACAAGTTTTGTGTTGAATAATGATTTAACAGAATTTAATATCACATGATAAATGATTGAATGAAATGATTTAAGAAATATTTGACCATATTCATCTCAATATAGTCAAATATGAGACTTTGAGATTAAATACCAACAAATGAACACTGAATATGTTATTCAGATGATAAAGGCTAATAAATATCAGAAATGATATGATTAATAGATTGAGCAACAAGCAAAGTTAAAAGATATTAAAGAACATCAGTGAAGGTTATAGCAAGGTGGCAAGCATCTGTAAGTCTGATATAAATCAGTTAGTGGTTCTTATCCACTAGAGATTGTGAGCAACAGAGCCAGAGCCATAAAGTGAAAGTGCACAAATAACCAGTAACTGTGAGTTGTAGATTTTACTTTAACTGCAAATTATGTGAATTGAGACTTTTGTTGCATTATCCTGATTTTTATTGGCATTCTGATCTTATTGAGCATATTGATAAATTGCCATGATTACTATGAATTGTTGAGCAGATCATTTATTCTTCTAGCTTCTATTTCATTGATGAGTCGTTTAATTGTTAAGCTTAACTCCATCACTATTGCTCAGTGTTGGGTTAATGTTAGGCTTATGATGTGCTGGTTCACATGATGAAAGCACAGAGGGTAGCTAGAGCTGAGCATTCTGATGATACCCATACAACAATTACTGGTAGCTAGCCCAGTACGTGGCTGATCCCCACTAATGATGTGTGTGTATGGTGTTATCATTATCCGAGCATTCCTTATGAATTTGTCTAAAAGTCTCAAGAGCAACAACAGTTTTATAACTAGGAGCTGAGCAAAGACGCGCATCAAAGAGCAAATAATTGGCCAATGACCCTTCGAGATTTGAGCTGTGCATGAGCCTAGTGCAGTGCATAAGCAATAGAGCTGAGCCGTGCATGAGCCGAGTGCAGTGCATCTGCTTTCTGCGTTCATAATTCCATGTTAAATATGAAATTCTACATTCTCACTAAGCAAATAAGCTTACCCCATTGTTGCATTATTTTTCAGGTAAAGGCAAAGGATTGGCTGGACCTAGTTCATTGGTCAGGTATTTGAAAGAGTTTGAAGTGCTTTAGAACCTGTTTCAACACCTTGGTAATTGATTGATGATTGAGCTTTGGGGTTCGGGGCTAGTTATAATTATGCTTTGATATAATAGTTTAGAAGCCTGTACCCTATTATGTAAATTTTGTCTCTGTTTGTAATTAACTGTAATTCCGCACTGTTAATTTTATCTTAGTTTCCTGATTGATATTGCATTGCTACTGGGCCTAGACTTAAGACCTCTGAGAAATCTTGGGTCTTACAGGATGGTATCAGAGCAATAGTTTGAGTGAATCATTGTATTATGTGTAATACATGATCTCAAACTTGTGCAATGCTATAGTATCAATCATGACAGGATGGCTTGAACTAAGATAGGTTCACAGACTAGTAGGACGGGGCATGAAAGGGTACAATATGCTTGGCTAATGATCTAAATACTTAGTGATTTGTATTTCAGAGCTATGTCAGGAGAAGGTGGACCATCAGGTGGCATGACCCCAGTGCAAGTCCTGGAAATGATGCAACAATTAATAACCCAGAATAATGAGCAACAAAACAAGTTTATGCTAGAGAAAATTGAATCAATAATGAAAACTGAAAAAGAGAAATAAACATAAAAAGAAGCAAAATGAACAGTCAAGCGAATCGGAATCTGATAATGAGCATGTCAATCAACGAGTTGTGCAGCCAAAAGACTGTAGATTTAAAGACTTCAAAGCAAGTGGTGCCGTAACGTTTGAAGGCATAGTAAATCCAATACAAGCGCTAGATTGGATAAGTCATACTAAAGAGATTTTCAATATCTCAGAATGTTTGGACAGCAATAGAGTTAAGTTTGCTACAGCACTGTTCGTTGGAGCTGCTAGAGCCTGGTGGAAAACGCAAAGGAGCATCTATGGTGAAGAAGAAATTAAGGCACTGGACTGGGAGCAGTTCTTGGAAATGTTCAACGCCAAATACTGGCCAACTAACAAACAAGACGAACTCGAGATGCAATTGAAACAAGGAACAAAAACCGTTGATGAATACGAGCATGAGTTCTCGAGACTTTGCGGCTACTCGTCATATCAAGTAGCAACAGAAGAGCGTAAGATAAACCGATTCAGACTGGGTCTGAATCCAGCATATAGAAGACAAATGAGTAGCATAAAGTTCACAACGTATCTCAGTATTGTGGAAGCAGCAAGAATGGTGGAGCGGGAATTCACAGATTCTAGTTTTGAACCCGTTATGATGGCTATAAGTCCTACTTGTCCATCTCCACCTAAGAAACAGAAATCCAGTAGATTCTTCGGTTCATCAAAGTCCAGTCAGCAACAGTCACAAGCATCCTCTACGCCTCAGAAGACTAGAGTCTATTCCATACGATCAGAAGCACGAGCGTGTAAACGTTGTAGTAATTTCCATTGTGGACGCTGCAACCCTAGAGATGTGACGTGTTACACTTGTAAACAGATTGGGCATGGAATTGATGAGTGCCCAGAAAGAAACGACATATGCTACAACTGTGGTGAGCGTGGACATTATGCCAAACATTGTCCAAACGCACGCATGCTTACCAATCCTGAACAACCAGTTGGCAGAACAATTCAGCAGAGTACTACAATGATACCTACAGCAAAGGCGCGAGCTTTCCATATAATTGCTGAGGATGCTGAGGACACACCAGAGACTCCAAAAGACCCCAATGGTAACTAATAATAAGTTTCTTATACAAATAAATGATTTAATTCCGTTGCCAGCTGAAGTTCAATTCTAAAATAAGTAGTGAGTTAACTGTACAACCCTGTCATCGATAGTGAATAATGCGGTGACATATGGGTTGTATCAGTTGAAGTTACGATACAAATATTTTTTCCAATCAGAAATTATACCTATAAACCAATATAGGTATTGTAATCTGAATCGTGTATAATTCAAAAGGTCTAAGAAATCAAAATATAATCCTAAAACACAAGCTACTTCGTAAATCCTAGTAATCTGAATGATTACAGAGTGTCTTATAATGAGACAGAGGTAGAAGTTGCTGATCTAATAAATATTAATGAGAAGAATATTTGAATCAACTAATTAAGCACCCAATGACAACTTGAATTGAAATCAAAGAAGTCAGAGGCACAAAGCGAGAGTTGCAAGGGAATAAACTGAAATTTTGTAAAGTCAAGAGATTTGTCATAAATGGCCAATGAAATGCCCGTATATGTCAAAATAAATGAAGTGTTGGATTCTCATTACGTCGATGTGAGACTAGTGAGATATCTAATATGGAATTCCTATTCCACTTAATTGTGCATTAAATAAAAGTTTCTACCAAAAAGGGTGAAGTAATCTTAAATTCAGATAATTCACCAATGAAAAATCAAACATAAGTACGTACGTATGATTAAATGGAATTCTTATTCCATTTGTTTGTCAATGCAAAGAAATTAGAAGTTTTCACAACAGTCAGCGCAAGTCAGAAATCGGCTAAGCGATTGATGATTGTAACATCATCAATAAAAGAAACATAAAATACAGATATCAGACTCCCAAAAAGCTCTGTAACTATTTCAAGAGCAAATGAAAAGAGATATGAGCTAACTAATATATAGAGATGCTAGCCGAATTGAATGAGATATAAAATTAAATCTCAAAAGTCCACAAAGTGAATATATAACTGATAATCAGAAGTCCAAAAAATCTCTTATGTGATTGCATAAGTTAGCAAATGAAAATTTTGCAATAATACAGATGAGAGATTTAAAAAGCCACAACTGGCTCAAGATCAAACGAAAGAGATATATGAGCTAATTAATGTATTGAATTATTAGTCGAATTAGTTATGGCATATTTTAAATTTTAAAGCATAAAGCCCACATATTAAGAGTATAAATGATAAATCAGAATTCCTAAAAATGCCCAATGTCATTACCAAAGTCAGTTAATAAGGAGGCTTAATGACTAAATTGATATTTGAATTAATTGAAAGAAATATTGAATCTTGAAGTTTGAGACGATACAGAAAATTATAAACGACAAACAAAAATCCTAAATTTGTAGGTTGATTGCTTAAATCTGCAGATAAGTTGTATAACACTGAAATGGCTATTTATAAAAGCCAAAGAAGCATAAATCATGAAATACAGATGGTGCTCGTTCAGTGGAAACACCACAAAGGTTCATATCAGTCTTGGGAATCAAGAGATATCATAAAAGCTATCTACCCAAGTCTGTTCGAACAAAGCTAACTTCGGGGACGAAGTTTATGCGTGGTGGAGCTCATTCTGTAACAACCTAGTCTTTGGTCTAATTTAATTATCTGATTATCGAACCAATAATGTGATTTTATTACATTATTTTAAATATAATTTAATTAAGTTTTGAAATATTTAATTAAATTATATAAATATTTAAATTATGATTTAATAAATTATTAAAGATAATTAAATAAAAGAGATGTAAAATACAAAAGTTTAGTGGGTTAAATTACAAAGATAACTTGATGATGTATATAAACCAAATTAAAGATTCATTATAACATAATTAAGAAATCTGACTCTCTCTACTTTCTCTCTCTACTCCTCTCTAAATTTTCTTCCAAATCGACAGGCCGATTATCGAGTTCTATACGTCATCGGAAAGATCTCGGAGAGTGCTACAAGACTCTGCTATTTCACGTGTGATTTCATACGAATTTGAGGTAAGAAATTGACTTTTTAAGCTTTTATATTTTCGGTTTTGAAGAAAAGAATTCGAATTTACCATTTTCATGTGATTTAAAGCTATTTTAACTTAAGTTAATTAACTCGAATTTGATAGATTATGTATAATATAAATGAACCTAGGCTTAATACTTAACATATTCGTGATTTTAGACTTAGAAATGTATGATTTAAAGCTGGAAAATATGAACAAATTCGAGATGCCATGAACAAACTCGAATTCTAGCCAAAATCGAATCATAGCTTCGAGTTTAACCCTAAATTCGAAAGGGGATTCGAATTTAACTCCCCTCATTCGACTTTAACCCTATATTCGAAGCTAGGGATTCGAATTTATGCCCATATTCGAATTTGATGTTCTAGAATTTAGCTTGGAGTTCGAATTTGGCTATATTCGAAACATGGATTTCGAATTTATTCCTATATCTTCGAATTTAATCAAATATTCGAATGTAATGCTTTCTAATTTATCCACATGTTCAAATTTAATATATAAATTTGAACCCCACTCTCTAAATTCGAATATATTGAATAAAACACATGGACAACACATAAATTAACAAGATAATTAGCAAAATGATTATATATATGTGTAAATGTGTGTGTGTAGCCATGAAACAGGATGTGTGGGATATATGATCATGAATAAAATTAATTACAACAACATGATACATAAACATACATTCAAATATGTGAATGGAAAAAATCAAGGCTAATAAACTAAATTAAATGGAATCAACTAAAGTAAAGAAATATATATATATATATATATATATATGATCATTGATATAATTTGACATAAATATATGAGAAATGGATTATAAAATCCAATTGAAAGCATATGATGTTCTTAATTTATGAAATGAGTATCATGATTAAGTGAATACAAGTTCTGAGTTGAATAATGATTTAACAGAATTTAATATCACATGATAAATGATTGAATGAAATGATTTAAGATATGTTTGACCATATTCATCTCAATATAGTCAAATATGAGACTTTGAGATTAAATACCAACAAATGAACACTGAATATGTTATTCAGATGATAAAGGCTAATAAATATCAGAAATGATATGATTAATAGATTGAGCAACAAGCAAAGTTAAAAGATATTAAAGAACATCAGTGAAGGTTATAGCAAGGTGGCAAGCCTCTGTAAGTCTGATATAAATCAGTTAGTGGTTCTTATCCACTACAGATTGTGAGCAACAGAGCCAGAGCCAGAGCCAGAAAGCGAAAGTGCACAAATAACCAGTAACTGTGAGTTGTAGATTTTACTTTAACTGCAAATTATGTGAATTGAGACTTTTGTTGCATTATCCTGATTTTTATTGGCATTCTGATCTTATTGAGCATATTGATAAATTGCCATGATTACTATGAATTGTTGTGCAGATCATTTATTCTTCTAGCTTCTATTTCATTGACCAGTCGTTTGATTGTTAAGCTTAACTCCATCACTATTGCTCAGTGTTGGGTTAATGTTAGGCTTATGATGTGCTAGTTTACATGATGAAAGCACAGAGGGTAGCTAGAGCTGAGCATTCTGATGATACCCATACAGCAATTACTGGTAGCTAGCCCAGTACGTGGCTGATCCCCACTAATGATTTGTGTGTATGGTGTTATGATTATCCGAGCATTCGTTATGAATTTGTCTAAAAGTCTCAAGAGCAACAACAGTTTTATAACTGGGAGCTGAGCAAAGACGCGCATCAAAGAGAAATTAATTGGCCAATGACCCTTCGAGATTTGAGCTGTGCATGAGCCTTGTGCAGTGCATAAGCAATAGAGCTGAGCCGTGCATGAGCCGAGTGTAGTGCATGTGCTTTCCGCGTTCATAATTGCATGTTAAATGTGAAATTCTACATTCTTACTAAGCAAATAAGCTTACCCCGTTGGTGCATTATTTTTCAGGTAAAGGCAAAGGATTGGCTGGACCTAGTTCATAGGTCAGGACTTTGAAAGAGTTTGAAGTGCTTTAGAACCTGCTTCAACACCTTGGTACTTGATTGATGATTGAGCTTTGGTGTTCAGGGCTAGTTATAATTATGCTTTGATATAATAGTTTAGAAGCATGTACCCTATTACGTAAATTTTGTCTCTGTTTGTAATTAACTGTAATTCCGCACTGTTAATTTTATCTTAGTTTCCTGATTGATATTGCATTGCTACTGGGCCTAGACTTAAGACCTTTGAGAAATCTTGGGTCTTACAAGAATCTTCACAGAGTTTCTTGAGGAATGTTGTAACTGGGTTACCAATTGCAAGAACTTGTGGGTCTTTTGTAAAGGGTGTAGCTTTATCTTCAGAGGACTTCCCGTAAGAAGTACTTGGCTCGTTTGGCAATTCTACAGCTTGTGCTTTTCCTTTTGCCTTATTTTTAATCTGGGTTTGTTCCTTTTCCCATAATGCCAATGATGGTGATCTTTGAGATGAAAGTTGCGGGATTGGGTGTGGGTCAAATGATGTACTGACAAAAGGTGTGGATGGTAATCTCCAAGGATCATCAGCAAGTGTTACCAATCTATTTTGTTTATGTTGTTTCTCAAGGTCAAGTAACTGAATCTTGAGAGACTTCATTTATGCTTCTTTCTTTAAAAGAGAGGTGGCTGGTGATGAACTTCGTACAATCTGGAGAAATTCATTATGAAGGTTTTGGATCTTGATTCTTACTTTACTTATCAAAGCATCCAATGTTTTCATCTTAGAGGACAAAACTTCTTGGTTTTTTTTGCCATCTTTGTTTGTTGAGACAGGATCTGGGTAAGAACCTTGTTTTGTGCAATAACACTTTCACTTTGCCAATTCAAGGTCTTTTCTGCAGCGCTAACTACGTTCGTGACACCAGCTGAATTTATTGTTGGTTGGGTTTATAACCTTCCAATCATGTTTTGTTCTTTGTTCTGGATGATCAAAAGAACTTAACATAGGAAATTCAGTGTTGTATTGTTTTGCCTGTGTGGAAGATGAAGGATCTGGCAAAACCATGTTGCAACCATCTATTGGTGGAGGTGGAAGAACCTTCTTTTCTTTGTGGATGATGGACAAATTCTTCAGGTAATATGGAGGGAGATTTGGTGGCGGAGGTTTTTTACATGGGCTGGTGGTGGATGGAGATTTGGTTGGTGAATCTCCATAAATGACATGGTAGTCATATTTACCTGATGGTTCTCCAAGTATTCCAATAGAAGGGTCTCCTTCTTCGTATCTTTTCCTTAGTTTCCTTTGAGAGAGTTTCTCTTTTCTTAGACATATCTTCATCCATGGAAACTCTGTAATGTTCTTCCAAGCAATCTTTACAGTTGCATACATCATACCATATGTGATCAGATGTAGGTAAGGCTGGAGAGACCATATTTACAGTAGGAAGGACCGATGGTGGCTCTGCTGCTTGTGCAGGTGAAAACTTGACTTCCACTTGTCCATTTTCATGTCTGATATAATCAGGAGTCATGGTGGTTTGTACCGGTGCTTGATGGATCTGTTCATAGTTTGTTATCCATTTTTCTGGTAAAAGTCCAGTTCTTCTCAGGACAACTGCCTCGGGACATAGGTACATGTTGGCGTCGCTTTTGAATCTATCTCATGGAGTAGAGCGTCTTCTGTGTTGTCTCTTCCCGGAACCATAATGTCGAGAGAGTGGTTCTTTACCCTGTATGCCATTTGGTAGTGAAACGTTGCTTGAAACGTATTCACCTGTTGGGTGCCTCCGATCTGGATCTGAGCTTTTAAGGCAGTGAGCAGTGAGGGGTCATTCAACGACATATTTAAATTTGGGTAGAAAGTGACAAAGATTGTGCCAGCGTTCAAGGTAGTTTGAATTGTACCAATGCAAGCATGTTGGTACTCTACAAATCTTGTATCCACTAATGCTATTCTTGAGAAAGCCGGAAGGCATTTTCTTCCATGAAACGTTAGAGCAAGACGGATTGCTCCGAAGTGGATATGGGTGTATCCTTGAGCTATACTGTGATGCGGGAGATCTGATGGGAGAGATAACGTAACTAAGTGTTCTGCTGAAGAGGCTGGGAGTTGGTAAGAATGAAAAATAGAAGTTTGAACATATTCTTTAATGACTTGATTGGCGGAAAATCCAACCAATTTTTTGACTCGTCTACTAAAAGAATTTGTTCGTCTGGAAAATACACAGTAAGGGTCTACGTCTGGCATCTGGGTTAGGGGTATTTTTGATTCGTCTAAAAGATAAGATATTTCATATAACTGATCTATCTTAGATGCAGATGAGGAGCGGAAACTGGATGATGACGGGGAGGAGGAAAACAGTTCTGAACTCATAGCTTTGGCTTAATAGAAAAATCTGGCTAAGAAAATAGCAGATCTGAACTTCTTATATAGAAATCTGAATTTCTTTTAGAATCTACCTCAGTTCGGAAGGACTCAACTGCGGTCACATTGCCGACTTACAATGTCCACACAGAACTCTTTCGGTACGAACTGACAAGCAATTCAAATCTAAACTATAATCTATACTGGACAGTTCTATAATTCAAGACTAAAAGTTCAACAGTTCTCTGATGTGAAGGATCTGTTAATAACGGCTGTCACAGAGCATAACAAGGTGAACATTAGTAAGAATAAGAACACGGGGTTGGGTAAGGAATGGAGGGTAATGGCTTTGATACCATAGGAGGGGAGGGGGTTTATGGCTGATCTATAGAAGACCAGTAAGAGGTTACGGTTACATAAAATGGTGCTGGGTGATCGGTGATACCTGGTTGGTTGGAAACATTCTTGGACAGGGAGAGACAATAGAAGAGGAATTCAAGAAACAACACACTTAATTATATTTTCTTCAAAGAGTGGTGATCAGATTGATCTCCTTACAATAACTTAGCTCACTCAACAACGTACATCTAGAAAGGTGGTGGCCGGATTTGTGGGGAGGAGAAAAGAGAGAGTTTGGTGTTTTGAAGGTGTGGAAATGAAGTGGTAATTTCTCTCTATTTATAGAAGAGAAAAGTGAATGAAATGATTTCAAGATTTGGAGGCTGAGTAAGAAATCATGCAAAGCATGGAGAAAAGATGGAGACCATTGATGTTGATTGTGCATGGGTGTTGTATTAAAAAAATTAAGGTCAACACCAACATATGTACTAAGGTGGCCGGCCTATAGAGAGGTATTTTCATGTATTTTACTTTTTTTTTTGTATAAATGTATTTAGAATGTATTCTTGTATTTCCTTTTTTTGGTAAATTCATAAATACTTTTGAATGCATATGTTTAATGAATTGTATTAGTCTTGCATAATTAATGTTAAGTAAGTGTATTAATACATGATTAGTGTTACTCATCTTAATTTAATTATGTAATTATTTGAATTAATCCATCATATCGTAAATCGATCAGATTAATTAATTTGTCGATTCATCGCACCGATGAAATTGTTTCTAATTGAATTTCCTTATGAACTTTGTTAATCACTTTGATTAATTACTAAGGACCACTGGTTAGGTTATAAATTGCAAAAAAAATACTGTTTAGGTCATAGTTGCTAACCTGGTTTAGTGCCGGATGTTACAGTCTTCCCCTGTTAAGGGAATTTCGTCCTGAAATTAGCTCGCATTCTCCACTGATTGAGCATTTGAGAATAACTGAGGGTATTTCTCGCGAAACTGATCTTCGCGTTCCCTTGTAAACTCAGGACATCACTTAGAGTTCCATCTGACTCTTATTATCGGAATTCGGCCGTGCTTTAGTTTCTTGACTTCTCGGTCCATTATTTCTACGGGTTGTTCAATGAAGTTCAACTTATCATCTAGCTCCAGTTCGTCCATGGGTATGACGAGTGTTTCATCAGACAGGCACTTCTTAAGGTTGGACACGTGGAAGGTATTATGTACATTACTTAGCTCTGGGTGTAGATCGAGTCGGTAGGCTACCGGGCCAATTCTTTTGGAAATCTTGAATGGTCCGATATATCGAGGATTGAGTTTTCATCGTTCCCAAAACGGATTATACCTTTCCAAGGCGAGATTTTCAGCATCATTTGATCTCCCTCCTGGAATTCCAAATCCTTCCGTCTAACATCTGCATAGCTTTTCTGCTGATCCCGTGCGATCTTTAATCGGTTCCGAATCTGTACTATTTTTTCGGTAGTCTCGTGAATGATCTCAGGACCGGTGATTTGGCTATCCCCAACATCAGCCCAACAAATCGGCGATCGACACTTTCGCCCATAAAGTGCCTCGAACGGAGCGACTTTAATGCTCGAGTGATAGCTATTGTTGTAGGAGAACTCGACTAACGGCAGATGTCTGTCCCAACTTTTGCCAAAGTCAATCACACACGCCCTTAGCATATCCTCTAATGTCTGAATGGTCCTTTCTCTTTGACCGTCGGTTTGCGGATGGTAAGCTGTGCTCATATCTAAGCGCGTACCCAAAGCCTCTTGCAATGATTGCCAAAACTTCAATGTGAAACGACTATCCCTATCTGATATAATCGATACAGGAACTCCATGCGTTGAGAAGACTTCTTTAAATGGTGTCATAACCACCAGAAGTCTTCGGCAACTTTGTGATGAAGTCCGTGGTTATTCTCTCCCACATCCACTGGGGTATTTCAGGTTGAACCAACAATCCTGATGGCTTCTGGTGCGCAGCCTTAACTTTCAAACACGTTAAGCACTTGCTGACATACGTAGCAATGTCAGCCTTCATGTTTGGCCACCAGTACATTTCCTTCATGTCATGATACATCTTATCTGATCCTGGGTGAATAGAATATATTGTTTTATGCCCTTCATCCATGAATTTTGGTAGCCAAATTCTGTTCATGAAGTACTGACATCTATCGGTCTTGATTTCAAACTGTTTATCCATACCTCTCAAGGCTTCATCTAGTAGATTTTCATCCTTGACTGCTTCTTTCTAGGCCTCGTGGATTTGAGAGTTCAGGTTTGACTGTATAGTCATGACCAAAGCTCGGACTCTCAAGGGTTTAACCCGTTCCTTCCAGCTCAAAGCATCAACTACAACGTTTGCCTTTCCAGGATGATAACGGATCTCGCAGTCGTAATCGCTAAGTAGCTCAACCCAGCGTCGTTGCCTCATGTTTAACTCCTTCTAGTTCAGAATATGTTGAAGGCTCTTGTGGTCTGTAAACACTGTGCACTTAGTACCGTACAGGTAATGCCTTCATATCTTAAGAGCAAATACCATAGCTCCAAGTTCTAGGTCGTGAGTCGTGTAGTTTACCTCATGAACTTTAAGTTGCCGCGATGCATAAGAGATAACCTTGTCTCTTTGCATTAACACACAACCCAATCCATTGTGTGAGGCATCGCAGTAAACCACAAAATATTTTGTTCCTTCCGGTAAGGACAAAATAGGTGCACTACACAACCTTTGCTTTAACAGTCGGAATGTCGTTTCCTGATCTTCACCCCAGTTTTACTTCACGTCTTTTCAAGTCAATTCCGTTAGGGAACCAGCTATCTTCGAGAAGCTTTCAATGAATCGTCTATAATAACTGGCAAGGCCTAAGAACTGACGGATTTCGGTGGGAGTTCTAGGAGTTGCCCAGTTCTTAATGGCCTCGATTTTTGATGGGTCTACTTGTATTCCTTGACTGTTGATCACGTGCCCAAGGAATTTCACTTCTCGCAGCCAAAATTCACGCTTGGAAAATTTGGCGTATAGTTGTCCTTTCTCTAGAAACTCCAAAATCAACTTCAGATGCTACTCATGCTCCTCCTTGCTTCTGGAATAGATAAGGACTAGTTTATTACCCGTGCATTACACGGGATATTTAAATAGCTGTCTTTTTTAATATTAGTATAAATTCAAAAAATAATCATAGAAACAAAAAATAAAATAACAATATTATACTACTAAAGGGATTATTGTAAATATATAAAGCAGGTAATCAATGGGAAAAAAATACATAAATAAGATTTAAATAATAACGAAGAAAGAAAAAATTATAAAATTTTGGTAAATAGTCAAACTTTTTTTCCTAAATTAGTTTAATTATTTATTTAACATTTTTAAAGAGTTTAGATAAGAAAATAAAGAAACACATGAGCTGTGAACTCAAATTTAAAACAAAAATCAGAGATAATAGGCGGACCTTTCCCTAAATCTATTACATATAAATTGTAGATTATTACAGGTGTTACTTCTAGGTTATGGTAATTGACATTTTAGTTGGGTGTCAAGTGACATCATTTAATATTTTAATACAATAATAGATAGATTAATCTATATATTAATAGGCATATTTAATAAATAACTTTTTTTAATAAGATACAAATTTATTATATCGTTATAAAATAAAAAAACAAAGTGTCGATACTATATTAATAAAAAAAATTTAAAATATGAAAATTTTGTGTTACATTCATATTGTTATAATAAAAAACAAGATAGAAACATGTTTAATGGAGTAAAACTTCATAGTAAAGAGTTTCTTAAAATTTTAAAAAAATAATTTAAATAAATCATTTAGGTAAATTTAAGTGATTAGATTAAATTGGCTTTCATTAATAAAACTTAAATTACATTGTGATTAATTTAAGGTTTGATTTACTTTTTAAAATTAATTAGATGGTTTAATGAGAAAGTTATATTAGGAAGTTTTGGAGGGAAAATAAAATTTTGGTTAATTGAGGTGGTGACATGTGGCATTACATGTTCTCCTTTATTAATATATAAAGATGTCATCTATGAAGACAATAACGAATTTTTCTAGATAGGGTTTGCATACACGATTCATGAGATCCATGAATACTGCTGGTGCATTGTTCAAACCAAATGGCATTACCTGAACTCGTAATGACCATAACGAGTTCTAAACGCTGTTTTTGTATATCCTCCTCCCGCACTTTAACTTGATGATATCCAGACCGCAAATCAAAATTAGAGTAGTAACTGGATCCTTGCAGCTGATCGAACAGGTCGTCGATTCTCGGGAGAGGGTATCGGTTTTTGATCGTTAACTTGTTCAGCTCTCGGTAATCGATGCACATCCTAAAGGATCTGTCCTTCTTCTTGACAAATAAGACCGGAGCTCTCCAAGGTGAGGAACTTGGTCGGATGAATCCTTTATCCAACAGTTCTTGCAGTTGACTGGATAACTCGTGCATCTCAGATGGTGCCAATCGGTAGGGTGCTCGTGCTACATGTAACATCCGACATTAAACCAGCTTAGCAACTACGATCTAATCAGTATTTAATAGCCAATTATAACCTAATCAGTGGTCATTAGAAATTAATCAAGTGATTAACAATGTTCATTAGAAAATTCAATTCAATTAGAATCAAATTCATCGGTGCGATGAATCGGGAAATCAATTAATCCGATCGATTTATGGTATGAAGGATTAATTCAACTAAGTATGTAATTAATCTATGATTAGTGACACTAATCATACACTAATACACTTACTTAACATTAATTATGCAAGGCTAAAACAATTCATCAAAACAATGCATTTAAAAGTATTTATGAATTTATATAAAAATGAAAAATACAAGAATACACTTTAAAATACATTTATAAAAAAAAAGAAAAAAGAAACTACATCATAATACCCTCCTATAGCCGGCCACCATAGGAGGTACACAACCTCAATATTTTATTCTTTCAACCTTGCACCATCTACATAAACTTTTTACCCATGCTTGTGCAAACTTGCACACAATCTCCATCTCCCATGTCTTTCATGATTACAAGACCACTTTCCTTGCCTATAAATAGAGGACTTAACTTCCATTCATTTCCACACTTACAACAACAAAAATCCTCTCCTTCCTCCCCTCTCAAATTCAGCCACACTAGCACACACACTACAAACATTTTCTTTCAAGTGTTCTTCAAGAAATTCAAGAGTTTTTGGTGAAAAGCTTCCAAGGATTTCAACTTCTACTCAAAATCATACTCTAAATACATCAAAGTAAGTAAATACTAACTTATTATATCTTATATTTATGTTTATATAAGTCTTGCATAATATATATAATCACCAACAACAACAAGTTTCATAAAAAACTCAAGATTATAAATTTCTAGTTTTGTTTTTAAGTTGTTTTCTTCAAATGTGTTTATGAATATATAAACACATCATAAAAGTGTAAATATTATGAAAACAAGTAATATATATGTGTTTTATAACTTTTATACATGTAAACTTTGAATAAACAACAAGAATCACTAGTTATTTCAAGTTTATAAACTACGGATTTTCAGCAGAAATTTATATCGACTTTGAAAAATCATAACTAATTCATAACTTAACAAAATGAGTTGATTCTTGTCTCAAAAGTTAGATCTATGTCTTAACTATAGATCTGGAAGTTTTCATAATTTATTTTGGAGTTTAAGACCTCCAGAAATTATTTGGGAAACCGAAAGTTTGACAGCTCAAAAATGGCCAACATAGGGTTTTCAACAAGCTTTTTCCCCAACCTAAACATCTCGAACAATGACCGTTCTTGACTTCAAAAATTCTTTGTATATAGTAGTTTAATTTCCAAGAAAACCAAAGCCTAAAACGTTTTGGAGCTTGGTCAAAAACACCCTCAAAGTAGGCTGAAAAACCTTCGAAAAAGCAGGAAAATTATATATATATATATATATATATATATATATATATATATATATATATATATATCTGACGTTTTAAGTGGGTTTTATTTATAAACTTGTAATGTTGGGTGATTTAAGACATCTTATAATACATATATATAATATATATATATATATATATATATATATATATATATATATATATATATATATATATATATATATATATATATTATCATATATTAAGTCCCTATTATCATTTAGGGCTCGATTAAACTCACCCGATGCATCACCCATCAACTTACGCTAATTAACATTTTTTACGCTCATTTTTGCCATCGCACTCCCGGTGAGTCCTCATAGCCCCTATTTTCACAATGTTATGTTTTGGGGTTGAAATACATGCTTCGTTTTCATATGGACACGAAACAAACTTCATTTCTATTATGTATTACACATGTGGTTCCATTAACCCTTATATCATGAACCGTTAATTGTCTTTATTTGTAAGCGCGAATATATTGTGGATGGATCTATCGGGAGTCATGTCCCCCATTCGGGTTAGTTCGGCTCGGCTAACAGCGAATGCATAAATATTTAACACACGGTATTTTACGTATGGGAATACTGCACAGAGCAAAACTCATTTAATTAAGTTTCGGTTGCCTGATGGTTTATATGTAATACATAACATGGAATTTATGATTTTATAAATTCAAACTTAACTGTTGTTGTCCATATAAGTCAGATTTATGTGTATACCTATGAGCTCACCAACAATTTTGTTGACGTATTTTAGCGTGTATTTCAGGAAATTAAGGCAAGTGTGCCTTCAGATGTATTTTTCAAGCTTCCGCACCTAAGGAGTCGCATGCATTTTCTAAACTAACGGAGATTTAGCTGCATTATTTTGAATACTTTAATTATGTACTTAAATCTGTGTATTGTGCGAACTTCTTTTTCTTCATATCAGGCTATGTATAACCTTACTATATTTTTAAAGTTTTATCGATGTATTTTTGAAAACGTCTATATAGTGGTCGTTCGTCATGATTATGGTTATGTTTCCCCGACGTCACGTTTCGTTGCCAACCAGGGTAACGGGGTGTGACAGATTGGTATCAGAGCCATAGTTATAGTGAACTAGGTTGCATTAGTACCCTAGACTATAACTGCACTTAAGTATTACTGATTATGAAAATATTTTGTAACTAACTAAAAGACTATGAATGGACCTTGATAGCAGAAAACTTGTCCAACCAAGTGGTAATCATTTTGTCTGACTCGGAAGAGGAACATACCCCCACCAGCCGATACAACCCGGAGGTGTTTTCTGAGGAGGACCTAACTGAGGAGGAAGACCCCTCGGAAGACGAGGAACTCATGGAAGAGTCAGACGAGGAGGAAACATCCGGAGAGGACCCACCTTCCCTAGTGGCCCCCTCTTATATCCCATATCCCCCACCTGTACCATCTCACCACACTGGACTTCGGATGAAGTTCACGGCCCGTAAACGGGTATTTATGCCGAGACGGGAGACTATCCCGGTACCGGGACCACAGCCAAACTCGCCGCAACAGCGACGAGCGAATGCACGACGATGGGGCTGGATGCCCGAGACGCTCCCAGTTTGAGGTCGGAGGACCATCCTCCGCACCAATCCCACCGCTCACTCAGGAGACGGCCGACCAGACTGTACCTCTTTTAGTAGCAAGGTCTACACGACACGATCTCCAAATCCGGTTACTTAACCAGGATATTGGAGAATTGACTGCCCGCTTAGAGCGGGAGGAGTTACAGAACTCCAACTTGTACTGGGTTAACCAGCACGCCCTCGCCATCCAGCAGGACGGCTTAGTTGAGCTTAGGCAGCGATTAGCCGAAAGCGAGGCTCGTAATGAGGAGCTGACACAGCGCCTCAATGCTTTGGAGAAGGGAGAGACCCCCGATCACTCCCACACCTAGTACCCTTTATCTATCTTTGTAATGTTAGGAAAATTATTATGTAATAGTGTAG
This sequence comes from Centrapalus pauciflorus, assembly GCA_020465985.1. Taxonomy (NCBI): domain Eukaryota; kingdom Viridiplantae; phylum Streptophyta; class Magnoliopsida; order Asterales; family Asteraceae; genus Centrapalus; species Centrapalus pauciflorus. Next base: position 28,852 of record JAANYP010002117.1, on the reverse strand, counting down.
GACAAAATTTTCGGGTAATAACCCGCCCCAATGTAAGAAAGTAATGAATGATTAATGAATATTGCAATTTATTAATAAATTTGTGTTTGATGATTATAGTGCTGTGCCTTAAGAAAATTTAAATCTTTAAGTCTCAAGTTCTTACACTATGCTCTTTTCTTTAAACTTTAAGATAATGCCGCCAAGAATAGCCATGAACGCAGCAGAAACCGAGCAATTAGTCGCATAAAGAGTGGCCGCCGCTATAGCCACTTATGAGACCAACCGAAATAGTTCTGCCAACGGAGAAGGTGGTGCTAGCCGCACCATGGGAGGTACTGAAACCAACCCAAAAGGTTGCGGGATTAACGGATTCTTGATTTGCAAGCCCTGATACTTTAATGGGACAGAGGGAGCCGTCGGATTGGTACGATGGTTTGAGAAATTGGAGTTGATATTCCGTGTTAGCGGATGTGTTGAAGGAGACAAAGTGAAATTCGCCACCCACACTCTACAGGATGGCGCACTAACATGGTGGAATTCCTACATCCATTCAGTGGGAATCGATGAAGCCTATCAACTCGACTGGTCCGTGTTGAAGCAAATGATGACGGACGAGTACTGTCCGAGAAACGAACTCCAGAAATTGGAATCGGAGTTCTGGAATCTATCAATGAAGGGAACGGACGTTACAGGGTATACTAACTGATTTCACGAGCTGAGCATCCTGTGTCCACAAATGGTGACCCCCGAGTACAAGAAAATTGAGCGCTACATCTGGAGACTCGCCCCTCAAATTCAACGCAATGTCACTGCCTCCAACCCAACCACCATTCAGGACGCCATCAGAATGGCCAACAACCTTATGGACCAAGTGTCTCGGAGAAACGAGGCCAAAGCCGGGGAAAACAAAATAAAATGGGAGGACTAGTCTGGAAAGAATACGGGCTCACAATCCAAGAAGCCCGAAACCATCAAGGCTTACGTAGCTGGAGTCGAGACAAGGAAAGGCTACACAGGTACAAAGCCTTTCTGCACCCAATGCACTTATCATCAAAACACCCAACCCCTTGTGGAAAGTGCAAGCGGCTTGGTCATTTGACCAAGGACTGTAAATTTAGTACCCCGGGTAACAATGGCGGCAATCAGAGGGGCTGCGGTGAGTGTGGAGCTACCGGGCACTTCAGGAGTGAGTGCCCGAAGTTGAAAAATGGTGGAGGAGCTCAGGGGAGAGCTTTTGTATTGGGAGCATGTGACGCTCGTCAGGATCCCCATGTGGTATCAGGTACGTTTCTTTTAAATGGCATTTACGCTTACGGACTCTTTGATACTGGGGCTGATAGGAGCTTTATATCTGATAAGTTTAGTAAGCAATTGAGTGCCACTCCTTTTCCCTTAAATAACTCTGATACTATAGAGCTAGATGACGGCAAAATAATAAAGGCAAATAATATTATTAAGGAATGCACACTGAAGCTGACAGATCACCCCTTTAAGATAGACTTGATGCCTATAGAACTCGGAAGTTTTGATGTGGTAGTTGGTATGGATTGATTGTCACACAATCATGCCAAGATTTTGTGCGGTAAGAAAGTGGTACAGATACCACTCCACAAGAAGAAGGTCCTAACAGTCCATTGGGAAACAAAGAACCGTCAGCTGAATGTCATATCCGGCCTAAGGACATTAAAATGCCTTAGAAAAGGTTGCCATGCAGTATTAGTCCAGATTGCAGAAAAAGAGTCGAAGGAAAAACAACTCAAGGATATTCCAGTGGTTTGTGACTATCCGAAGGTCTTCCCGGAAGATTTTCCTGGGCTTCCGCCAGCTAGGCAAGTGGAGTTCCAAATCGACTTGGTGCCGGGAGCTGGACCGGTTGCAAGAGCCCCATACAGACTCGCTCCTTCTGAAATGCAAGAACTATCCAACCAACTACAAGAGTTGATGGATAAGGGATTCATTCGACCAAGTTCCTCACCTTGGGGGAGCTCCGGTCTTATTTATGAAAAAGAAAGACGGATCCTTCAGAATGTGCATAGACTACCGAAAGCTAAATAAATTAACGGTAAAGAACCACTACCCCCTTCCCAGAATTGACGACCTATTTGATCCACTACAGGGATCTAGCTTCTACTCTAAGATTAAACTACGATCCGGTTATCATCAAGTAAAGGTTCGGGAGGAAGACATTCCCAAGACAGCGTTCAGAACTCGTTATGGACATTACGAATTTCAGGTGATGCCATTCGGTTTGACGAACGCACCAGCCGTATTCATGGACCTCATGAATCGAGTGTGTAAACCGTATTTGGACAAATTTGTAATAGCGTTCATAGACGATATCCTTATCTATTCCAAAAATAAGGAGGAGCACGAACAACATCTCAAGCTGATCTTGGAGTTGTTAGAGAAGGAACAGCTATACGTCAAATTTTCAAAGTGTGAACTTTGGTTGCGAGAAGTTAAATTCCATGGGCATGTGATCAACAGTCTAGGGAATCCAAGTTGACCCATCAAAATTTGAGGCCTTAAAGAACTGGGCAACTCCTAGAACTCCCATGGAAATCCGCCAATTTCTAGGAATTGCCGGTTATTATAGGCGATTTATTGAAAACTTCTCAAAGATAGCAGGTTCCCTAACGGAGCTGACTCAGAAATATATGAAGTATAACTGGGGTGAAGAGCAGGAAAAGGCGTTTCAACAGTTAAAGCAGAGATTGTGTAGTGCACTAATTCTGTCCTTACCTGAAGGGACAGAAAATTTTGTGGTCTATTGTGATGCCTCACACAATGGATTAGGTTGTGTGCTCATGCAAAAGGATATAGTCATTGCATACGCATCACGGCAACTCAAAATCCACGAGGTGAACTATATGACTCATGACTTAGAGCTCGGAGCAGTGGTATTTGCTCTTAAAATATGGAGGCACTACCTGTATGGAACTAAGTGCACGGTGTTTACAGACCATAAGAGCCTTCAGCATAAATAAAATCAGAAAGACTTAAATATGAGGCAACATCGCTGGGTTGAGCTGCTTAGCGATTATGACTGCGAGATTCGATATCATCCGGGTAAGGCGAATGTTGTAGCTGATGCTTTAAGCCGGAAGGAACGAGTTAAACCTTTGAGAGTCCGAGCTTTGGTCATGACTATACAGTCAAACCTAAACTCTCAAGTCCACGAGGCACAAGAAGAAGCAGTCAAGGAGGGTAATCTACTGGATGTAGCCTTGAGAGGAATGGATAAGCAGCTTGAAATCAAGCCAGATGGATGTCGGTACTTCATGGACAGAATTTGGCTACCAAAATTCGGAGGATTGAGAAAGCTGGTCATGGATGAAGGGCATAAAACAAGATATGCTATTCACCCAGGGTCAGATAAGATGTATCACGACTTGAAGGGAATGTACCGGTGGCCAAACATGAAGGCTGACATTGCTACATATGTCAGCAAGTGCTTAATGTGTTTGAAAGTTAAGGTTGAGCACCAGAAACCATCAGGATTGTTAGTTCAGCCGGAAATACCCCAATGGAAGTGGGAGAATATCACCATGGACTTCATCACCAAGTTGCCAAAGACTTCTGGCGGTTATGATACCATTTGGGTGATTGTGGAACGACTCACAAAGACCGCACACTTCTTGCCAATCAAGGAGACTGATAAGATGGATAAGTTAACATGAATCTATCTTAGAGAAGTTGTCTCAAGGCATGGAGTGCCTATATCAATTATATCGCATAGGGACAGCCGGTTCACATCAAGATTTTGGCAGTCATTGCAAGAGTCATTGGGTACACGCCTAGATATGAGCACAGCCTATCACCCACAGACGGATGGTCCAAGTTAAAGGACGATTCAGACTTTGGAAGACATGCTAAGGGCATGTGTTATCGACTTTGGTAAAAGCTGGGACGGGCACCTACCATTAGTTGAGTTTTCCTATAACAATAGCTATCACTCGAGTATTAAGACCGCTCCATTCGAGGCACTCTATGGGCGAAAGTGTCGATCACCACTCTGTTGGGCTGAGGTAGGAGATAGTCAGATTACTGGACCCGAGATCATCCAGGAGACTACAGAAAAGACAGCCCAGATTCGGAACCGATTAAAGATCGCGCGGGATCGACAGAAAAGCTATGCAGATGTTCGACGGAAGGATTTGGAATTTCAAGAGGGAGATCTAGTAATGTTGAATGTCTCTCCTTGGAAAGGCGTAATCCATTTTGGGAAACGAGGAAAACTCAATCCTCATTATATCGGACCATTCAAGATCACCAAGAGAATTGCCCCGGTAGCCTACCGACTCGATCTGCTCCCAGAACTAAGTAATGTTCATAATACCTTCCACGTATCCAACCTTAAGAAGTGCCTGGCTGATGAAACACTCGTTATACCTATGGACGAGGTAGAGCTAGATGATAAGATGAACTTCATTGAAAAACCCGTGGAAATAATGGACCGAGAAGTCAAGAAACTAAAGCACAGTCGGATCCCGATATGTTGGGAAATATTCTAAGTAGTTCAAACTGTTAGTTAGATTTTTCATACTGTTAGTAGATTTTCTATGTAAGTACAAAGTTCATGCTGTTAGTTGAAGAAGTTCGAGCTGCTAGTATAAAAGTTCAAGCTGCCAGAGTAAATTAACCCAAGCTGCTCTGCTCAAGCTGCTAAGTGATTCAAGCTGCTCAACAGTTTCATAAACAGAAAGTGCTGATATTCAGGAAAAGATAATTACACGAAGATTCCAGCATATCTACTATCAGAGAAGTGAGAGTCCTTCAAGGAAACAAATCAGAAAGCATTATAAATATATTGAATAGGTTTATTCTATTGTATCAAGTTTCTGCACGTTCAAGTTTGTAATTGCTTTTTGTTTAAGTTTTCATAAGCCTCTAAGGTTGTAAAACCCTAAGAACAGTTTGTGTTCTTCGTCTAATCAAACAGATGAGAGGTGATTGTAATCATAGAGTTTTGCAATACAAGCAATTTTGTTTATTTATTTATATTTATCTGTTATGGATTCTGAAAGCTTTTATTTAAATAATTAAGTGTTATTCCGCAAACTTCTTAATTAGACTTTGATTCAGTACAAGATTATTGATTTATACTCAGATCAATTCAAATCAGTTAATCTTAGGTAGTTAAATTTAGACCCTGACAAGTGGTATTAGAGCCACAGGTCGTTCTTTGTTTTTCAAAGTCGAAAGCTTTCTTTTAACAATTTTAATTTTCTGCAATGGAATTTGATAATAGCAGTAGTGGATCTGGGCAAGGACTCAAAGTGCCTATGCTCAAACCCACTGAGTTTTAGATGTGGAAACTCAGGATTCAGCAGCATATTCAATTCTTGATTATGCCATATGGGAAGCTGTTAAATTTCCTCCTGCAGTTGATCCTGAACTTGATGCTGAGGGCAAACCCATCAAAACTCCTCTAAAAACTGAACTTGAAAGAAAGGCTAGAATGAATGAAGTGAAAGCTCTTACACTTCTACAAATAGCCATTCCTAATGCTTATCAACATCAGTTAAAAAAGTTTTATACTGCTCATTCTCTTTGGATTGCTTTAGAGAAAAGATTTGCTGGGAATGCCAGTACCAAGAGAAATCAAAAGGATCTTTTGAAACAGCAGTATGAGAACTTTTCTGGTGGCAAGAATGAAAACCTTACTCAAATCTTTGACAGGTTCAACAAACTGATAAGTGAATTGCAAAGTGCAAAAGTTAGCCTGGATCAAGATGAGGTCAACAGAAAGTTTCTTAGATCTCTTGGAGAAGAGTGGACAGTCTATGCTGCTCAATGGAGGACAAAAGACACTCTTGATGAAATAGAACTGGATGATCTGTACAACAGTCTGAGAGTGTTTGAAACTGAGATTGACACTAAAAAGAAATCTTTTTCTTATAATCACAACACTGCTCTACTGTCATCTGAAAAATCTATTTGCAGTGATTCCTTTTCAGGTGGTGATGGTAACTTTATTGAAGCTCACTATGAGGCTTTTGTTGCTAATGATGGACTGTTTGCTCTAAATGCTGAAGATCTAGAACAGATTCATCCAGATGATCTAGAAGAGATGGATCTAAAATGGCAACATGCAATGCTCATCCTGAGGGCCAAAAGGTTTCTGAAAAGAACTGGCAGATCAAACTTTCAAGCCAGAGCAGAAGGCAAACCAGCTTTTGATAAGTCAAAAGTTGAGTGCTTTAAATGTCACAAACTTGGCCACTTTGCCAGAGAATGCAGATCTCAAGGTCAACAGTCATCAAGGCCTCAGCAGACTAATCAGGCTTCATCATCACAAGCACTTGTCTCTCAAGAAGATAATGTGTTTGACTGGAGTGATCAGACAGAGGAAGAATTTCAAAATCAAGCTCTAATGGCAGAAACATCAAATGTCTCCTCCATTGAACTACCATCTAAGGTAAATTCTAAACTTTGCTCTCAAACATGCAAAAATATGGTTAAAAAGTACAGAGATCATAATGAGAGCATGTGTAAAACTCTAGCTAAGATGGAAGAAAGGAGATATGTATACATGCAGGCCATAGAAGACATGATAGAACATATCATGAGTGGGAGAAAAAGGAGCTGAATAAGAAAATAGAATCCCTAAATAAAAAATTATAAGAGACTGAACAAAAGGTGTTAGAAGCTAATAATTAACTAGAATCTGTCAATATAGATCTAGGAAACTTCAAATTGGCAAATCAAATGCTGGAACACCTAATGGAAGTCCAATTTAAAGATAGGGTAAAAACTCAGCTCAATCCCAAAGAAGGCATAAGATACAGAGCTACTGCACCTCCATACAACAACAAATACATTCATCCAATGAGTGAAGTTGCTGATAGGCTTGTCAATGAACCATTAGCTAAGTGTATGACCACTGTAGATCCTATCCTTGAAAACAGTCCTGAATCTAAAGAAGATCTGATTCAATATAGGGATTGTGAGTGCACAGAAGTTGAGAAAGAACACAAAACAATGAGTGCACCTATAGCAATCCAAACCCTCAATAAGAAAGGAAAAGAGAAGATGAGTGTATGCAATGGTGCTCCACAGGTTTTTGTACCTTTTAACTGTAACACTGCATCTTCATCAAAAAATAATAAAAAGGGTAAAAATGTTCCAATCTGCACCTGCCAAAAGCATGGTGTTCAAAAATTTCCCAAACAGCAATAGGTAAGGGGAAATCAAAGGAACAAGAACCAGATATTGTCCAATAAAACTGGTTCTCCAATCCAAACAGTCAAAAAATGCTTCCATTGTGGCAGAAAAAATCACTTGGCCAGGGATTGTTTTTATAAACCATCTGTTGCAAAACAGACCATGATTCATAAAAAGACAAACTCTCAAAATTCAAAAAATTCAAAGGCCAAACCTCCTACTGCATCATTTCCAAAGAAAACAGTTGATCACAGGTTCTCAAAAGTAAATAAGAAACAGTCCACACATCAAAAACAGGTTTTAGCTAAACCAAAATTAAAGTTTAAACAGATATGGCGTGTTAAAGGTAAAAACTCAGGTGACCTGTTGATACAGAGGTTGAAACTGCCAAGTCTAAAGTTGAGATTGCTAGTGCAAATTCTCAAGCTGTTAGCACTACAGACTCAGCTCAGACTTCTAGGCTCAAAATTGGGACTGGTAATGGATCATCTGACACTGTTGTTGAAAAGGATGGACAAAATACCTGGATACCTCATGTGATAACTAAGTACTCTCCACAAAATCCATCAGTGGATCTCACTAAGTATAAGAAATCAAAGACGGTGTTTAGTTATGTTAATGCACAAGGACAACCCAAACCAATTTGGTTTGGGTTTACTCCACTACTAACTAAGCTTTTATTTGTGCAGGGCAACCACAGGTCACCTCATAAAACAAGATGTCATTTGGACAGTGGATGCTCTAGGCACATGACAGGCAATTCTGAGTGCTTGTCAAATTTCAAAGGCTTTGAAGGAGGATTTGTTGCATTTGGAGGCAACTCCAAAGGAGGTAAGGTTACAGGTAAAGGTACTGTTAATGCAGGCAACATGATTTTCAATGATGTTCTGTATGTTGAACAACTTAAGTATAACTTATTGAGTGTGTCTCACATCTGTGACAAACAAAATATTGTTTTGTTTACAGATTCTGAGTGCATTGTCCTTCCAAAAGATTTTACAAATCCTGAAAATCTTGTTTTACTAAGAACACCTAGAAAGGATAATGTATACTGTTTGGACACAGAGCTTTTATCCAAATCAAGTACTTTAAGCTGTTTGATATCCAAAGCATCATCCAATGAGTCTGCCCTTTGGCATAGAAGGATGTGTCACATGAACTTCAAATCCATGAATGTTTTAGTCAAAAAGAACTTGGTAAGAGGCTTACCACAAAAGGAGTTCATATGTGATGATCATTGTGTAGCATGTCTTAAAGGCAAGCAACACAAAACTTCTCATAAGTCCAAAGAAGTAAATTCAATCTCATCTGCTCTTCATCTGATTCACATGGATCTATTTGGTCCAACATCTGTTTTGAGTTTGAATAAAAGGGCTTACTGTTTAGTCATCGTTGATGATTTCACCAGATTTACATGGGTTTACTTTCTTAGGTCTAAAGATGAAACTGCTGAGCTAGTTAAATCATTTATTCTTAAGATTGAAAACCAATCCAACTCAAAAGTTAAGGTGATAAGATCAGACAATGGAACTGAGTTTAAAAACCATATCCTAAACAGTTTTTGTGAGTCCAAATGTATTGTTAGGCAATATAGTGCACCAAGAACACCACAGCAAAATGGTGTAGCTGAAAGAAAGAACAGAACATTAATTGAGGCTGCTAGAACCATGCTAGCTGATTCAAAACTGTCAATGACTTTTTGGGCAGAAGCAGTTAATACAGCCTGTTATGTTCTAAATAAGGTTCAGGTTGTTCAATCACAAGGGAAAACTCCTTATGAGTTATTTCATAATAGACTACCCTTAATAGCCTTTTTCAAGTCTTTTGGTTGTCCATGTACCATTCTTCACACTAAGACTCACTTAGGTAAGTTTGAAAGTAAGGCTGAAGAAGGTTTCTTTGTAGGATACTCAAATCAAAGCAAAGCCTATAGAGTATATAACAGTGTGTCTAAAACCATTGAGGAAAGTGCCAATGTTGAATTTAATGAAAATACTGCAAATGTCAAAGGCACTGGTCCTGATTGGTTGTTTGATTTAGATTCACTAACAAATTCTCTGAGCTTTGTTGAGTATACTGCAGAATTTGATGCAAACAGGATTGAAGCTGTCAACACAAATTCTCATGCTGGTAGCACAAATGACCAAGCTGTTGGCACAAAGGTTCAAACTGCTGCAAATTCAAACAATTGGAATGAGTATAAAATTATACCACTTCTGTCTTGTGACCCTCCAGGGGTTCTGAATGCTCAACATGATTCAAATTCAGACAATGAAGTGCATCTCCCAAGTCCTGAAAGAACAGCTCCAACACAAAGGGAAAGAGTCCCAGATTCAAGTCAAGCTGTTCCAGAAGCTGAACCATCAACTGGTCCTGATAGTGATGATACAAATCTTGAATCCTCTTTTCAGAAAGATAGAGAGCCTACACTCAGGGTTCACAAGTATCATCCTCTGAATCAAATAATGGGTGATCCACGTACACCTGTGCAAACAAGGACAACGGTTCACAAGGAGACTGCTGCTGTTGAACCAGCAGTTCCTGAATTTAGTCTAGGTTCATTTGAACATGCCTGTTTCATGTCTCAGCTAGAACCTAAAAAGGCATCCGAAGCTCTGCAAGATTCATCTTGGATTGAGGCAATGCAGGAAGAGCTTCTACAATTCAAGATTCAGAATGTATGGACACTTGTTGATCTTCCTAAAGGAAAGAGAGCCATTGGTGCAAGATGGGTGTTCAGGAACAAGAAGGATGAGAGAGGGATAGTCATCAAGAACAAAGCAAGACTAGTAGCACAAGGGTAGACTCAAGAGGAAGGCATAGATTATGATGATGTATTTGATCCAGTGGCAAGAATTGAAGCCATCAGACTGTTTCTAGCTTATGCAAGCTTCAAAGGTTTTAAAGTGTATCAAATGGATGTGAAGTCTGCTTTTTTGTATGGCACAATTGAAGAGGAGGTCTATGTGTGTCAGCCTCCTGGTTTTGAGGACTACAAGTATTCAGATAGAGTCTACAAACTAGATAAGGCCCTCTATGGACTCCACCAAGCTCCTAGAGCATGGTATGACACTTTGTCATCCTACCTTCTATAGAATGGGTTCAAGAGAGGTACTTTGGACAAAACACTATTCAGAAAGTCCATCAAATCTGAGATTCTGCTTGTACAGATATATGTTGATGATATCATCTTTGGGTCAACCAATGACAGTCTGTGCAAAGAATTTGAGTCCTTAATGCACAAAAAGTTTCAAATGAGTTCAATGGGAGAAATCACCTTCTTTCTAGGATTGCAGGTCAAGCAGAAGCCCACAGGACTCTTCATAAGCCAATCAAAGTATCTTAAAGACATACTGGAAAAGTTTGGGTACAAAGATACCAAAGTTGCAAGTACTCCAATGGATCCTCACAAGCAGCTTCATACGGACAAAGATGGAATAGATGTGGACATTCATCTATACAGATCTCTTATAGGATCTCTTATGTATCTAACATCTTCTAGACCTGATATTATGTTTGCTGTTTGTGTTTGTGCCAGGTTTCAATGTTCACCAAAGGATTCCCATCTGGTTGATGTTAAGAGAATCTTTAGATATCTCAAAAGCCAACCACATTTAGGCCTCTGGTATCCTAATGACTCTCCTCTTGAATTAACAGCCTATTCTGACAGTGATTACGGAGGATGCAACACTGACAGAAAATCCACAACTGGTGGATGTCAATATTTGGGCGCAAGATTGGTCTCTAGGCAGTGCAAAAAGCAAACAACTGTCTCCACTTCATCTACTAAAGCAGAATATGTAGCAGCTGCAAGTTGCTGCTCCCAAGTGATGTGGATTCAGAATCAACTGAGAGACTATGGTATGAATTTTCTATCCACTCCCATTTATATTGACAACTCAAGTGCAATTAGCATTGTACAAAATCCAGTAAATTTTCCCAAAACCAAGCATATAGACATTAGATTTCATTTTATAAGGGACTGTAATGAGAAGGAATTAATCCAAGTTACCAAAATTCATATTGATGATCAGTTAGCTGATCTATTTACAAAACCATTTGATGTGGGAAGGTTCACCTTCCTAGTATCAAATATTGGTATGGTTAATATGGATTAATTTGTTTTTCTTTATTATCTCTTATTCCATGAATATTATACATATGCTTGATTAAGGGGGAGTCACTGTTTCATTAGCAGTCGCCTAATTTTCAACTAACAGCTTGAGTATTTTATCAAGCTGCTAGTTCATTTTCTCGGACTGTTAGTTGTTTCACTTGATCTGTCAAAGTGTGCAGGGTAATCTGGTCATTACCATAAGTGTGTGCGCGGGTTTAGATTCCAGTCTCGTTCCATTGTAACTACCAGTTGCAAAATATCTTCCACAACCCTTCTTCGATTCTCTAAACAATTCCCACGCACATCACTGAAACCCTAAATTCTTCGTTCTTCAATGGAGTTTGTCAAAGAACACAACTCTTTTCCCTACTCTCTAAAACACGCTGATCTTGAACCGTTTCATGACATGATGGAGTTCCTTCGAAGTTCCCATATCCATCATGCCCTTATTATCAATCCCACTATCTACATATCTCATATACAACAGTTCTGGAAATACGCCTCAGTCAAAACTGTTAATGGAGTCACATTTTTGACATCCAAAATTGATGGCCACACTGTTTCCATCACTGAGGAGATCATACGCCAACATCTGCATCTTCAAGATGCCTTAGGTATATCAGACCTCTCTCTGACTGCTCTACATAATGGTCTTCATGCTATTGGATATAGGGGCCCTGCTGATTCTTATACTTTCTTTAAAACAAATTTTGCCCCTAAATGGAAGTACCTTGTACATATTATTCAGCAATGCATAAGCCCAAAAAGAACTGGTTGGTCAGAATTTTCATCAAACATAGCCACTGCCTTAGTGTGTTTATCAACCGGCTAACAATTCAACTTTTCTAATATGATTTTTCAGGGTATGCTAAGGCATCATGCCCTAAAACATGGGAAATTTTTGATGTATCCTAGATTTTTTGGCTGAAATTATTGCAAGAACTTGTAGTAATTTCAATGTAAATAAGAGGATTCATGTTTCCCATAGGCACTCTTTACCTTGAATAAAACGTCTTCTATAACAAGGTGCCAATGTTTTGACTGTTGATGTCCCATTACCTTCTGCAATGTTGGGCATCACTCCAAGAAACAGAGGAGAGGGTCCTGAGCAGGCTCAGCCTAACATTACTGCTTCACCCCCAGGACCCCAACCCACTCCTCATGATACTCAAATGCCTTCTGTTCCTATTGTTAAGCCCACATCCCCACTCATATTATACAAAAGAAAAAGAGGTCCAGGAGCTCCTTCCTCCTCAGCCGTCTTACAAGAGCCAAATAACCATGTGTAGGAGGACACTTCTACACAGAATACCCAAAGGGCACCCATTGAGGACACTCCCAACCTCAATCCGGAGGTGGACATCTCAACTGAGATTGTCCATATGGGTTCTGTGGCTGACACTACTGTTGCTTCTGCACAAGAGGCACAGGATAGTGCCAACATCCATAAGACCACACCCATGGCAACAGAAGGTGTGCAAGCACCATCTGGAAGTCCCCAGTACCAAGAACAGAGGGGCCCAGAAGTTTCTACTTCTGGTATTCATGCCAGTGATAGATCACGAGCACCACATACGTTTGTTGATCTTGAGGCTAGTATGCAACTTATGCTTTTGACGGATCCTAAGCTGCAAACTGTTGTAGCAATGTTGGAATACCATCAGTCCATCATTGCTGCACAGGGGGCATAAATAATTGCACTCAGACAGACAGAAGCAGCTCAAAACCAAAGAATGGATTATCTCCATAAAGGGTTCACCCTCTGTGGAAATAACATCATTAAATTAGAGCAAATGATTCGAACCCAATTGGAAAAGGTTGTAGGTCCTCCTGACCAAACCAATGCTTCCAAAAAGGGGGAGAATCAAAAGATCCCTCAATCAGTCCAAGCAACTCCAACAGTCCAAGCAGCTCCAACAGTCCAAGATTCTAGGCTAGCAGTCCCAACAGCTTCTCAAGCTGTTAGCCTAGAACCTCAAGCTGCTTCTACAAGAGCAACTGGGGTGGTTATAAGAGAAGGAATTCAGGCTCCCATCAATACAGTCCAAGCTACATCTTCTGCTACCAAGGATAAGGGCAAGGGTATTCTCATTGAGTCTCCAAAGCAAAAATTTTCTTCTAGAGAAGCCCAGATTGCCTATGATGCTGTTATTGCCAAAAAGATAGCAGAAGAACAAGATCAGGCTCTAGACCAGCAAACCCAGGCCCCAATGCAAGTTGATGAAACCTTAGGTGATTACCTGAGAGGGTTTATGGTCAAGCAAAATGAAAGGAAGAGGAAAATGCCAACAGGGCATTCAAAGGCCGAGCATAGAAGATTCTTGAACAATTTTGCCTTTTCAGCTGGCATTCCAAAGAAGATGGCTCAGTCCATGAGCACAGAGAGGCTACAAGATATCCATGATAAAGAGATGAATAAACGAAAGGTAGCCAGAGTCACCCAAGAAGTTCAAAGTCAACAAGAATCAGTGAAAGCTGATATAATCAAGGATCAAGCTGGTGAAAGTGATGCTGTTCCTTTTGGTCAAGCTGCTGCCTCTATTCCCCAATCAGATACAACTTCATAGGCAAAGCTTGATCAGGTTAAAAGGGTGTTGTTTGAGCATCAATTGCAAAAGGTAATGGAGATTGAAAAGTCCCTCGACCAGCATGATTTCTCAAAACCTCTTATTACATACTGGTATGCTAAGCCAATGGATAACATTGACTTAAGATATCATTTTGTAGTAAAAAGAGAAACTTGTCCTGAGGAAGAATATAAAAGTATGATGCATATAGTCCAAGGGATGACCAGAGATGAGCTCACAAGAATGCATCATGTTGGGTCTGCAACTCAAGTTAGATCTTCTCTTCCACAAGTAAAGCAAGCCATTAAAGATCTGAAGAGCATTTTTGATCCTGAGTCAATAAGAAAGGATATAGAAGATGCCAAGGAGATGAAGATTGTACAAGTTGATCTGTTTGTCAAATCAAAGACTTACAGAATCAGGTTTGCAAATGGATCCGGTATGTTCTTCAATTTTGAATTTTATGATCTTCCAAAGGCTATGTTACTTCAGATGAGATCAGTGAGAATATATTGTGATAGAGAATATCTGAAGAAAGAATTTTTGAAGGCAGTCAATCAGAAACTTGCACAGTTGTAAGTTTTTGAAAGCCTTGGTTTGTAAATAACAGTTTACTTGGTTTTATTTCCTTATTTGTATAGAACTTAAAGTCTTATGTAAAGAATTTAAGTTAGGGGGAGATTGTTGGGAAATATTCTAAGTAATTCAAACTGTTAGTTAGATTTCTCATACTGTTAGTAGATTTTCTATGTAAGTACAAAGTTCTTGCTGTTAGTTGAAGAAGTTCGAGCTGCTAGTATAAAAGTTCAAGCTGCCAGAGTAAATTAACTCAAGCTGCTATGCTCAAACTGCTATGTGATTCAAGCTGCTCAACAGTTTCATAAACAGAAAGTGCTGATATTCAGGAAAAAATAATTACATGAAGATTCCAGTATATCTACTATCAGAGAACTCAGAGTCCTTCAAGGAAACAAATCAGAAAGCATTATAAATATATATAATAGGTTTTTCTATTGTATCAAGTTTCTGCACGTTCAAGTTTGTAATTGCTTTTTGTTTAAGTTTTCATAAGCCTCTAAGGTTGTAAAACCCTAAGAACAATTTGTGTTTTTCGTCTAATCATACAGATTAGAGGTGATTGTAATCATTGAGTTTTGCAATACAAGCAATTTTGTTTATTTATTTATTTTTATTTGTTATGGATTCTGAAAGCCTTTATTAAAATAATTAAGTGTTATTCCGCAAACTTCTTAATTAGACTTTGATTCAGTACAAGATTATTGATTTATACTCTGATCAATTCAAATCAGTTAATCTTAGGTAGTTAAATTTAGATCCTGACACGATCATAAAAGTCAGATGGAACTCTAAGCGAGCACCTGAGTTTACATGGGAATGCGAAGATCAGTTCCAGGAAAAATACCCTCATCTGTTCTCAAATACTCAAGCAGTGGAGAACACGAGCTAATTTCGGGACGAAATTCCCTTAACAGAGGGAGACTGTAACATCCGACACTAAACCAGGTTAGCAACTACGATTTAATCAGTATTTAATAGCCAATTAAAACCTAATCAGTGGTCATTAGAAATTAATAAAGTGATTAACAATGTTCATTAGAAAATTCAACTCAATTAGAATCAAATTCATCGGTGCGATGAATCGGGAAATCAATTAATCCGATCGATTTACAGTATGAAGGATTAATTCAACTAAGTATGTAATTAATCTATGATTAGTGACACTAATCATACACTAATACACTTAGTTAACATTAATTATGCAAGGCTAAAACAATTCATTAAAACAATGCATCTAAAAGTATTTATGAATTTATATAAAAATGGAAATACAAGAATACACTTTAAAATACAATTATAAAAAAAAAGAAAAAAGAAAATACATCATTATACCCTCCTATGGCCGGCCACCATAGGAGGTACACAAACTCAATATTTTATTCTTTCAACCTTGCACCATCTACATCAACTTGTTACCCATGCTTGTGCAAACTTGCACACAATCTCCATCTCCCATATCTTTCGTGATTTTAAGACCACTTTCCTTGCCTATAAATAGAGGACTTAACTTCCATTCATTTCCGCACTTACAACAACAAATATCCTCTCCTTCCTCCCCTCTCAAATCCGGCCACACTAGCACACACACTACAAACATTTTCTTTCAAGTGTTCTTCAAGAAATTCAAGAGTTTTTGGTGAAAAGCTTGCAAGGATTTCAACTTCTACTCAAAATCATACTCTAAATACATCAATGTAAGTAAATACTAGCTTATTATATCTTATATTTATGTTTATATAAGTCTTGCATAATATATATAATCACCAACAACAAGTTTCATAAAAACTCAAGATTATAAATTTCTAGTTTTGTTTTTAAGTTGTTTTCTTCAAATGTGTTTATGAATATATAAACACATCATAAAAGTGTAAATATTATGAAAACAAGTAATATGTATGTGTTTTATAACTTTTATACAAGTAGTCTTTGAATAAACAACAAGAATCACTAGTTATTTCAAGTTTATAAACTACGGATTTTCGGCAGAAATTTATATCGACTTTGAAAAATCATAACTAATTCATAACTTAACGAAATGAGTTTATTCTTGTATCAAAAGTTAGATCTATATCTTAACAATAGATCTGGAAGTTTTCATAATTTAGTTTGGAGGTTAAGACCTCCAGAAATTATTTGGGAAACCGAAAGTTTGATAGCTCAAAAATGGCCAACATAGGGTTTTCAACAAGCTTTTTCCCCATCCTAAACATCTCTAAAAATGGCCGTTCTTGACTTTAAAAATTCTTTGTATATAGTAGTTTAATCTCCAAGAAAACCAAAGCCTAAAACGTTTTGGAGCTTGGTCAAAAACAGCCTCAAAGTAGGCCGAACAACTTTCGAAAAAGCTGGAAAATTATATATATATATATATATATATATATATATATATATATATATATATATACACTTGACGTTTTAGGTGGGTTTTATTTATAAACTTGTAATGTTGGGTGATTTAAGACATAAAAACCTATAAATAAATAAATAAATATATATATATATATATATATATATATATATATATATATATATATATATATATATATATATATATATTATCATATATTAGAGATATTAAGTCTCTATTATCATTTAGGGCTCGATTAAACTCACCCGGTGCATCACCCATCAACTTATGCTAATTAGCATTTTTACGCTCGTTTTTGCCATCGCACTCCCGGTGTGTCCTCATAGCCCCTATTTTCACACTGTTATGTTTTGGGGTTGAAATACATGCTTCGTTTTCATATGGACACGAAAACAACTTCATTTCTATTATGTATTACACATGTGGTTCCATCAGCCCTTATATCATGAACCATTAATTGCATTTATTTGTAAGCGCGAATATATTGTGGATAGATCAATCGGGAGTCATGTCCCCCATTCGGGTTAGTTCGGCTCAGCTAACAGCGAATGCATATATATTTAACACACGGTATTACGTATGGGGAAAAAGTGGCATTCAGTTGTTCACTAAACTTAGCAGATATAAAAATCCTATCAGCCCCAGTATCAAACAACACATAAACATACATATCATTATGAAAGAATGTACCCGTTACTACGTTGGGATCTTGACGAGCATCGCCTGCTCCCAATACAAAAGCTCGACCTTGAGCTCCACCATTGTTGTTTAGTTTTGGACAGTTCTTCTTGAAATGCCCAGTGTTTCCACATTCAAAATAGCTCCTTTGCGCACCGCTGTTGTTTCCATTGGTGTTATACTTACAATCTTGGGTCAGATGACCGAGCTTCTTACATTTCCCACAAGGGGTTGGACAGGGACCTACGTGATGGTAGGTGCATCGATTACACAACGGTTTGTTGCCGGTATAGCCTTTCCTTGGCTCAGCTCCGACGACAAAGGCTTTCATGGTTTCGGGCTTTTTGGACTGTGAGCCCGAACCTTTCCCTAATTTGTCCTCCCATTTTCTTTTGTTCTCCCTGCCTTGGCCTCCATTCTCCTAGCCACTGGATCCATTAAATTATTCGCCATCCGAATGGCGCTCTGAATTGTAGTTGGGTTCGATGCGGTGACATTCCCTTGAATTTGAGGATCGAGTCCCCAAATGTAGCGCTCAATACGCTTGTACTCCGGAGTGACCATTTGTGGGCATAGTAGACTTAACTCGTGGAAACGGTTGGTGTACCTAGTGACGTCTGTTCCCTTCATAGAAAGATTCCAGAACTCAGACTCCACCTTTTGCAATTCGTTTCTAGGGCAATACTCATCCATCATCATTTGCTTCAACTCAGTCCAAGCGAGTTGGTATGTCGTGTCAATTCCAACAGACTGAGCATACGAATTCCCGCAAGTCAAAGCACCGTCCTGAAGAGTGTGGGTAGCGAACTTGACCTTTTCATCCTCGATACAGCCACTAACACGGAACACAGACTCAAGTTTCTCAAACCAGTGAACCAGTCCGACAGCGCCTTCTGTCCCATTAAAGTATCGAGGCTTACAGCTTACAAATCCCTTAATACCACACCCTTTTCTGGGTTGAGTCAGACCCTCCCATGGTGCGGATTGCTCCTCCATCACCGTTTGCGGTGCTATTGCGGTTGGTTTCGTAAGTGGCTATAGCTGCTGCCACTCGTTGGGCGACCAGTTGCTCAATCTCGGCAGTGTTCATGGCTCTTTTCAAAAGCGCATAGTGTGAGAAGTTGAGTCTTAAAGATTCGAATTTTTCATAGGGCATAGTTCTATAATCATCAAACATAGATTCATAAATAACTTGAAATTTTCATTAATAATTCATAATTTCTTACATCAGGGCGGGTTATTACCCGAAAATTTTAAAACCTACGCTATTACATAATAATTCCTATCATTACAAAGATAACGGGGGTACTAGGTGTGGGAGTGATCAGGGGTCTCTCCCTGCTCTAAGCCATTGACGCGTTGTGTCAGCGCCTCGTTGCGTGCCTCGCAGTCGGCCAGTTTCTGACGGAGTTCTTACAGTCCGTCTTATTGGATAGTTAAAGCATGCTGGTTGGCCCAGTATATGTTGGAGTTCTCCAACTCCTCTCGCTCTATCCTAGCAGTAATCTCCCCGATGTCCTGGTTAAGTACCCGGATCTGGAGATCGTGGTGGCTAGCTCTGGCCACTAATAAGGGTACCGTCTGGTCGGTGGACTCCTGAGTGAGTGGTGGGGTCGGTGCAGAGGATGGTCCTCCGACCTCGAATTGAGAGGGAATTCCCTCTTCCTACGTCCACTCACGGAGGGTCTCGGGCATCCAACCCCATCTACGGGCGTTTGCCCGTCACCTAGGTGGTGGACTTGGCTGTGGTGCTGGTACTGGGATAGACTCCCGTCCTGGCATGAACACTCTTTTGCGGGCCGTGAACTTCATCTGGGGTCCGTTAGGGTAGGGGCGGTAGGTGCGGTGAGGCGGGTTAGATGGGTGGTATAGGACGTAAGAGGGGGCCACTGGTGCTGGCGGGTCCTCTTAGGAAGGTTCTCCCCATCCGCTGGAGGATTTGTCGACCTCCATGGGTTCTTCCTCGGACTCCTCAATCGGGTCTTTTTCGTCGGAGGGGTCTTCCTCTTCTGATGGGTCCTTTTCCTCGGATGGGTCCTCTTCTATGAACACCTCCGTGACCTCTGGGCTCAAAGGGGTGTACTCATCTTCAGAGTCAGACATGATGATGATTGTGTTGTTTGATATGTTTCTGTTATCAAGGTCCATTTATAGTCTTTTAGTTAGTTACAAAATATTTTCAAAAATTTTGAAAGACTTAAGTGTACTTATAGTCTATGTTACAAATGCAACCTAGTTCACTATAACTATGGCTCTGATACCAATCTGTCACAGCCCGTTACCCCGGTTAGCAACGAAGCGTGACGTCGCGGAAACATAGTCATAATCAAGTGAACGACCACTATATGGACGTTTTCAAAAATACCTGAATATAACTTCAAAGTATGAAATTGTTTTACATAGCCCGAATAAGATAAAGAGTAGTTCGCAAGTTACAGAGTTTTAAATACGTAATTAAATTAACAAAAATGATGCAAATAAATCTTCGAGTTTTTGAAAATGATGCGACTCCAAAATGAACGGAAGCCTTGGAATGCTTCCGATGCTGTGCACGTGCATTAATTACCTGAAAATACACGCTAAAATACGTCAACAAAATTGTTGGTGAGTTCATAGGTTTACACGTAAATATAACTTGTATGGACATCAATAGTTGAGTTTGAATTTATAAAACATAAATTCCATGTTATGTATTACATAAAACCATCATGCAACCGAACCTTAATTATGAGTTGCCCTGTGCAGTAATTCCCAATGTAATACCGTGATGTTTAAATATATATATATGCACCCCTTAGCAGTTGGAGCGACCAACCTAGGTGGGGGACATTAACCCCGATAGTTCTATCCATAATATATTCGTGCTTACATAAAATGTAACTAACGGTTCATGATCTGAGGGCTAATGAAACCACATGTGTAATACATAATAGAAATGAAGTAGTTTCTGTGTCCACATGAAAACGTAGCATGTATTTTACCCCAAAACATAACAGTGTGAAAATAGGGGCTATGAAGACTCACCGTAAGTGTGATGACAAAAAGAGCGCAAAAATGAGGTTTTTGCGTTGTTGATGAGTGACGACGTCGGACGCTTTTAACCGAATCCTAAATGATATGAGGGACTTAATTACTCCCATATATATGATAATATGTATGTATAAAGGTTTTTATGTTTTAAATCACCCAACTTTACATGTTTATAAATAAAGCCCACTTAAAACGTCCAGTTTATATATATATATATATATATATATATATATATATATATATATATATATATATATATATATATATATATATATATATATATATATATATATATAGAATATGGTTCAAGAGAGTACCACCCAAATGCAGCGCACCAGAAGGTACCACCTTTAAAAAAACTTTTTAAAATTTTTTTTTTTCATAAACATGTTTTAATTAACATTATGAAGATCGTATGTAAATTTCACATACATTCACATCTCCTAGCTCCTAAAAAATGATGTGAACACACACTTACATAATTTTGAAGACATGTGAACATGCATTTATGTGATGTGTGTTTTCATGCACTTAGAGTGTTCGGATTTGCGTGGAATTCACATATGATTTCTGTAATGTTAATTAGATCATGTTCATGAAAAAAAATTTCAAAAAAATTACTTTTAAGGGTGGTACCTTCTGGTGCGCTGCATTAGAGGTGGTACTCACTTGAACCTAAATATATATATATATATATATATATATATATATATATATATATATATATATATATATATATATATATATATATATATATATATATGACAATATGTATGTATATAGATTTTTATGTTTAAATCACCCAACTTTGCAAGTTATAAATAAAACTCACTTAAAACGTCAAGTTTATATATATATTTTTCCATCTTTTTAAAGTTTTTCGGCCTACTTTGAGGCTGTTTTCGACCAGGCTCCAAAACGATTTGGCCTTTGGTTTTCATAGACATAAAACTACTATATACAAGAAATTTTTAAAGTTAAGAACGGTCATTTTCAAGGTATTTAGTTTGGGGAAAAAGCTCGTTAAAAACCCTATGTTGGCCATTTTTGAGCTGTCAAACGTCCGGGTTCCAAATTAATATTTGGAGGTTCTAAACTCCTTACTAAATTATGAAAACCTCCATATTTTTATTTAAGACATAGATATAACTTTTGAGACAAGAATCAACTCATTTCGTTAAGTTATCAATTAGTTATGATTTTTCAACGTCGACGTAATAATTCTGCCGAAAATCCGGATTTCATAAAATTGAAACAACTTGTGATTCTTGTTGTTTATTCAAAAACCACATGTATAAAAGGTTATAAAACACATTTATATATTTCATAATATTTATACTTAAATAATGTGTTTATATATTTATAAACACATTTGAAGAAAACAAACTTAAAGCAAAACTAGTGATTTATAAACTTGAGTTTTTATGAAACTTGTTGTTGTTGGTGATTATATATATTATGCAAGATTTATATAAACATAAATATAAGTGATTATAAGTTAGTATTTACTTACATTGGGGTATTAGAAGTATGCAAATGAGAAGAATGTTGGATCTTGAAAGATATCACCAAGAACACTTGAAAAAATGAAGAACATTTGAAAGAAAAGTTGTGTGCAATGTGTGTGTGTGTGTGTGGCCGGATTTTTTAAAGGAGAGGAAGAGACTTTTTGGCTTTTGAAGTGTGTGGAAATGAATGAATTTAGCTCTCTATTATAGAGGATTTTTGATTTTTCAAAGTGGAGGTTGAGTGTAAGATTTTGATGAAGTGAAATAGTATGATGGAGGAAGATATGATTTTGATGGGTTATGCAGTTATGTAATAAAAAAAATTGAAGTCAAAAGCTATACATGTACTAGTCTAGGGCCTGCCATGTGATGTATTTATGCTGTATTTTCATTTTTTTTTATATAAATGTATTTAGAATGTATTCTTGTATTTCCTTTTTTTATGTAAATTCATATATACTTTTGAATGCATTTGTTTAATAAATTGTTTTAGTCTTGCATAATTAATGTTAAGTAAGTGTATTAATGCATGATTAGTGTCACTAATCATAATTTAATTATGTACTTAGTTGAATTAATCCATCATATCGCAAATCGATAGGATTAATTAATTTGTCGATTAATCGCACCGATGAAATTGTTTCTAATTGAATTGAATTTCCATATGA
This sequence comes from Centrapalus pauciflorus, assembly GCA_020465985.1. Classification (NCBI taxonomy): domain Eukaryota; kingdom Viridiplantae; phylum Streptophyta; class Magnoliopsida; order Asterales; family Asteraceae; genus Centrapalus; species Centrapalus pauciflorus. The sequence continues at coordinate 6,188 of JAANYP010002117.1, read as the reverse complement.
ACTTTGTTAATCACTTTGATTAATTGCTAATGACCACTGATTAGGTTATGCTTTGCTAATAAATACTGTTTAGGTCATAGTTGCTAACCTGGTTTAGTGCCGGATGTTACAATTAGTTAGGCTAGTGTAGAAGCAGTACGTCTGGCTGAAAATGTAAAATTTAGCAATTCCTGGGAGGCAACCCAGAGATCTTTGTGGGTGTGTTTCTGGAAACCCTCACGAGACAACACTTGTCCACTCGGGATACTGAGGGGTTTAACGGCTTGTTGCACGTGTTAAGTGCAATCGTGATTCCCTACGAAAAGGTGGATTATTTTATTTTATTTTATTTTATTTTGGTAATTTTAAACTTGTGTGTTAGTTTTGTGTAACCAGCTATGTGGGGAGGATTTCTCCTCTCAAACGTAGTTGCTTTTAAGTTTAGATTAAGTATAGAAAGCATCACATCAGAAATTAGAAATTTTAAAGTACGCACAGTGAATTATTTTAACCCGATTTAAGAGTGTAAGTTGGGGAGAATGAGCGTAAAAATTCTGAAAATTGAAAAATCGGTTTAGAGACTTGTGTGCGCCCCAGATTAAAAATCTGGAGACCTGGGGCGCAGGCCTACGCCTGCCCTACGCTCCGACGCGCTAAAAATCTTATAAATACAGAACCATATGCCTCAGACGTCATAAACCCTAAAAAAAGTCGATTGGAGCGGCGATTTTCGATTTAAAAGGCTTAAACCCTCTCAAATAACGCCCTTTTCACGTCAAATCTTCAATCCGTTGCTAGTTCTTCTCAAGAATTGCTAAGGTATACTCTTCCTAACGCCCCTAATTACATTCTACGTTAGTTTTTATAGATTTATAATGCATGCATGGGATGAACTTTTTGGGGATTACATTATTTTTCAATGAAAAAGGGTTAAAAATAATTTTAAGTATTAATATAATTAAAATGAATATATTTTTGCAAAAGTTTTATGAAAAATCTTAGTTTTTTCCAAATAGCTTATTAAGTCCATGCATTAATAAGCTTAGTTTTGGCTCACATTGTTGGTGAGAATTAAGAATTAGTTTGTTAACATGAAAAATGGTTATTTATTATTCATGCATTATTCATATAGGAAACCCTATTTTAATATCCTATTCTACGCAAATCTAATTGTAGATGTCGAGCCAATACAATGCTAGCGGCAGTCGTAATGTGAACAATCATTTTACCCGTACCTCTAGGATGAGAACTCATAACCCTAAAAATATCCGCTTTGAGACACCACTCAATGTTGAATTCCCAGTAATTCCCGCAAACACTAATAATCGTAAACCACCCTGATTCCACATTGAGCGAACCTTGAAAGAAACTGATTTTGAGGGATTTGAGATTTTAGAATGTTTTGAGAGACAGAGGTGGGCAAAAGCGATATAGTGGGAACTGCCCTATATCCAAACTAGTTTGATCTAGCAGTGGTTTGCCACTGTGCAGAGAGCAGACGGGTATGAGGAGCATGATTTTCGAATTAACGGGCATGGTAGGAAATAGAAGAGTGATAGTCTCTAGGAAGAAGCTTTATGAGGAGTTCTCTATAGATAATGATATTCCACGGCCTAGAGAGTTTTGGTCATCTCTTGATATTCATGGGGTAGAGTGCGTAAAATTAATGGTTGGGCTAAAAAATGGGTAGGAATGATAGCCACGGTTTTCGGGATGTCCATAGAAGATGCGCGGACCTATATTAATATTTATAGGGGAGACATGTGCCCATTAGCCAAAGTGCTGTGGAAGTTCATTATTTTTAACTTGCTTCTGCGACACCAAGACGCAACCAGCGTTAGACCCTAGGAAATCCTTCTAGTCCATGCACTTATGACAGGATACCCGATTATATCCCTAGGGTACATTATTATGCAAAATCTTTTGGAGTGTAATATCATGGGTCAGGGAACAAATTATCTGCACTGTAGGATGTTGACCGAGCTATTTATTATAGAGAAGACAGTGTCGAAATAGTTACCAATAAAATATCTCAACCCGAATGAGATATGGTTCACGAAGCTTACAATGATGGGGTTAGTGTTTGAGAGAACCCGCTTAGGTTATCAAATTCGTTGCACTAAAACCTCTAAATTAACTCTGATCCCATTTGTTACCCCTGAGTACCCGGAGGTGAGACAAAACAACAAAGGGAAAGCTAGGATGGAGATAGACGAGGATGACGAGAGGCTATGGTAGAGACTGTCGACTGTAGACTTGCTGAGAATTCAGATTAATGTTTTGAAATATGTTATGACTAGCCTGGTTAACACGAACAAAGTTATTCTCAAGGACATCGAGACACTTCAAGCGGGACAAAATAAGACTGATCAGATGTTTGAAGTGCATTTAGACTGGTTGACGAATCTACAGTTGACGGTAGCTGAGCTAGAAGAAGTCGTGGTTCCTCTGAAAGAATCTTAAAGTTAATTGAAATAATATGTTTGGTGTGCGCTTGAAAAATTAAGTTACTATTGTTTGGTTTAATTTCTGATGTGATTTTTTAATTGTAATTAGTACATCATTTTTCAGTTGTTTATGTTTACGTGTGGTGTGAATTTTATAATTAAAAGTTAGCGTTTGAGTTTATTTTTAATTATTTAAGTTTATTTTTGAGCAAGGATTGTGTATCGATAAATCTCTCATTCTTAGTGATTCTAACATTTAGTGTGTCGAGGACGTCACAATGGTCTAAGTTGACGAGGGTAGGTTCAAAAATGTTTTAATTAATTAAATTAACCCCCACAAAAAATTTTAGACCAATTTCTTCATTACAAACCAGACATATATGCTGCCCTACGCACCAAAACAAGTAAAATATTCAGATTTTAAGAGCTGTGCAGAGAGCAGACGGGTATGAGGAGCATGATTTTCGAATTAACGGGCATGGTAGGAAATAGAAGAGTGATAGTCTCTAGGAAGAAGCTTTATGAGGAGTTCTCTATAGATAATGATATTCCACGGCCTAGAGAGTTTTGGTCATCTCTTGATATTCATGGGGTAGAGTGCGTAAAATTAATGGTTGGGCTAAAAAATGGGTAGGAATGATAGCCACGGTTTTCGGGATGTCCATAGAAGATGCGCGGACCTATATTAATATTTATAGGGGAGACATGTGCCCATTAGCCAAAGTGCTGTGGAAGTTCATTATTTTTAACTTGCTTCTGCGACACCAAGACGCAACCAGCGTTAGACCCTAGGAAATCCTTCTAGTCCATGCACTTATGACAGGATACCCGATTATATCCCTAGGGTACATTATTATGCAAAATCTTTTGGAGTGTAATATCATGGGTCAGGGAACAAATTATCTGCACTGTAGGATGTTGACCGAGCTATTTATTATAGAGAAGACAGTGTCGAAATAGTTACCAATAAAATATCTCAACCCGAATGAGATATGGTTCACGAAGCTTACAATGATGGGGTTAGTGTTTGAGAGAACCCGCTTAGGTTATCAAATTCGTTGCACTAAAACCTCTAAATTAACTCTGATCCCATTTGTTACCCCTGAGTACCCGGAGGTGAGACAAAACAACAAAGGGAAAGCTAGGATGGAGATAGACGAGGATGACGAGAGGCTATGGTAGAGACTGTCGACTGTAGACTTGCTGAGAATTCAGATTAATGTTTTGAAATATGTTATGACTAGCCTGGTTAACACGAACAAAGTTATTCTCAAGGACATCGAGACACTTCAAGCGGGACAAAATAAGACTGATCAGATGTTTGAAGTGCATTTAGACTGGTTGACGAATCTACAGTTGACGGTAGCTGAGCTAGAAGAAGTCGTGGTTCCTCTGAAAGAATCTTAAAGTTAATTGAAATAATATGTTTGGTGTGCGCTTGAAAAATTAAGTTACTATTGTTTGGTTTAATTTCTGATGTGATTTTTTAATTGTAATTAGTACATCATTTTTCAGTTGTTTATGTTTACGTGTGGTGTGAATTTTATAATTAAAAGTTAGCGTTTGAGTTTATTTTTAATTATTTAAGTTTATTTTTGAGCAAGGATTGTGTATCGATAAATCTCTCATTCTTAGTGATTCTAACATTTAGTGTGTCGAGGACGTCACAATGGTCTAAGTTGACGAGGGTAGGTTCAAAAATGTTTTAATTAATTAAATTAACCCCCACAAAAAATTTTAGACCAATTTCTTCATTACAAACCAGACATATATGCTGCCCTACGCACCAAAACAAGTAAAATATTCAGATTTTAAGAGCTGGGCGCAGGGGGGGAGGCAGGGCTACGCCCCATCAAGCTTAAAAAGCAGATTTCAGCCTTCTTCTTCATTTTCACAAACCCTAAACCCGCTTTGCTCTACGGCTTGTGTGTCGCTATTCTCTTTTAGTCCATTTTTGTGCCTAAAATTGCAAATCCAAGCTTAAAAAGACTCATACTACCATCTATAGTAAAGATCTAGACTAAATATCATCTCTTTGTGGGTATTTTCATCAATTTTGGGAGGTTTTTGGATAAAGAAGTGGGTGGAGACAAAAGTTAGATTTCTACCATCTTTGAGCTTTCAATCATCAAGGTTAGTGTTATTTATTGATAAAATGCAAGTTATTTCATACTTTTTGAGCAAAATGAAAGTATGGAGCTTCATGGTCATCCATGGAGTATTCATGGTGAGTTTGACATTTTAGAGTCGAAGTATTATAAATTGCATAGATTTGTGATAATTTTGAAAAATGTATGTTGAGATGAATGCTTAGATGCTATTTTAGTAAATTTTCCATGATTAACTTTTAGAAAATAAATTGAATTTACATAAGTTGGTTGCCTAAATGTGCATACATGCTATAATTTATAAGGTTTGGGTAATTAGCTAGAAAATAGGTATTATGTGCTAAATGGTTTTTATTGATATATTATATACATTTTTAGTGCTTAATGTGATGACAAATTATAGATTATATACATAGTGAGTATAATTGAGAGTAAAAGTGTGTGTGTGTATATATATATATATATATATATATATATATATATATATATATGCATCTAAACATATTGAGCGTAATTGTAAGAAATGTAATTATAAGTTACATTCTTAAATTTATCTCATACATTGATTTATTGATAATTTGTAGATGTCGAGAAGAACTCGCCAACGAACCCAACCAACTGACGTACCGGTGGATTGGATCCTCAATCTCCTTCTATCCCAACACCCCGAGGAAATAAGAATGTAGTTATTTGTTTATAATAAATATTCTTGGCATGTTTTAGTAGAAAAGAGTGTGAGAAGACAGGAATTCGAGGATTACGGAGTCCAATACTTGTTTGGTTTCTTAGGATGGGAGGGGGTGTTTGATTTAGGCGGCCCACATATCCATTAGGCCGATGTAGTAAGTGGATGTCTACCCTTAGGAGGGAGACGGGTAATACATATAATGAGCTTAGGTTGATTTAGGCACGGTCAATGGGAGGGACGTGACGATGGATAATCCTTCGCAAGTTATTTAATTTAAACACCGGAGTGGGAAATGAAGGGTCTACCCAACGTTGGTACAAGTATAAGTCTAAGGCCCAATTGGCCTTTACTGATTTGACCTTGACTGGAGAGTGGATTGAACAGGTTTGTAAAGTGTTCAATCAAACGACTGAGGTAGCGGAAAATTACAATACCTATAATAGGAGGGATCTGTCCCCTAGGTACAAGGTACTTCATAAGATACTCGTGAACAATATTTTGCCACGAGATAGTGAGCTGTCTAAAGTCCGGCACCGGGACATTACTGTCCTTTACGCCCTTCTCAAGGGTAAGCCCAGACTGTCCTTTGCATGGATATTCATTAATGATATTTGGGTTGTACGACACTAGAGAGAGAACGATCATCCCCCACGGATGGTTGATTTCTACATTCCTTGAGAGGATGTGTGCACTTTCACCCGAGTCTCTTGCTTCTCCAGTCTCGGCGACATACGTTACGGCCGCCATGTTTCCTACTCTGATTTTTAGAGAAGTTGATGAGGGGTTCGAGATATACGACAAGGAAACTAGTCAGTCATATATTGAGGACTACACTAAGGACGAGAGGAGAGAGAGAGAGAGAGAGAGAGCAAAAAGCCGCGAATGAATTGGGTGTTAGGCCAGAAGAACCGAACAGAGGGGCGTCTTCCTCGCACAGTCGAGGCAATGACGATGCGGACTTCAACC
>JAANYP010002116.1:0-123027 GCA_020465985.1 Centrapalus pauciflorus | reverse complement strand
CTTCAACCTCAGATACTGGCGGAATGTACCCTTCATCTATGCACACCCACATGCGCATATCGTTGAATCGTACAAAATCCGTAAATCTGTCCTTCCACCAGTAATAATCCTCAACTTTCATCAGCTTTGGCGGTGCATTTGCCTTCCCAACTTCGTGATCCATCTCAAGGAATTTCTGAAGGTTTGACATCTTTTCTGAAAGAAATTGAGTTTTAACTTAATTAATTTAATTCTAAACTGATGTAGATTAACTTATTCGAATCTAGATAGATTCGAAACTAATTAATATTAAATCTTTTGAAATTAAATTCGATTAAGTCTTAAAAGTCAATTAGATTCGAAATAATGTCAGATTCGAAGAACTCCCTAGATTCGAAGTTATATCAGATTCGAAGGACTCTTTAGATTCGAAGACCCTTAGAATCGAAGGCACAGTAGAGTCGAATGACAGCAGATTCGAAACACTAGATTCGAAATAATACTAGATTCGAAATAAACTCGACACTAAACTAGACTCGAGATCCTAATCGAATGAAGCAACAGATTCGAAACAAAATAGATTCGAAACTCTCTGAAATTGACTCGAAAGGAGCGTATTTAGGTTAGACTCGAAAACAAAGTAAAACCCTAATTACCCCTATAGATTCGAGCGCCGCAAACTCGAAAAACGGCTAACACTTTGATTTTTTGACGTTTTACAGATTAAATCACTATTTTTCAAATGAAAAATAATGATTTCGACCAAAAACGTGAAAAACGACAAAGTGTTTCCCGAATATGAATTTGCTAAGCTCAAAAACACGTTTTTGAGAGCAAGACCGTCCAACTAGCGTCAAGAAACCTAGAATGTATCTGATGAACACGAAGAACACCAAGAACACTCCGTAGTCTCTGATACCACTTGTAAGGTCTACGACTGCAAGATCTATCTAGACGCGGATCCGTTAACGAGTGCGGAATCCTCGTTGACGGTTAGACGGACAACTCTCAACCAACGGAAACACGGAGACTATTAGACGCTGAATGAACGACACACGAACGATCCTACGTACTAATTCTCTCCGAAACGGCACTCACCTAGCTGATAAACTCGAGATCGCCTCTTGCTTAATTCCTCACGAATTCTGCAAAAAAGTCCCCTAATCATTCGAGTCTATCCCTAATTATAGACCCTGATTACAAGGTCTACGACTGCAAGATCTATCTAGACGCGGATCCGTTAACGAGTGCGGAATCCTCGTTGACGGTTAGACGGACAACTCTCAACCAACGGAAACACGGAGACTATTAGACGCTGAACGAACGACACACGAACGATCCTACGTACTAATTCTCTCCGAAACGGCACTCACCTAGCTGATAAACTCGAGATCGCCTCTTGCTCAATTCCTCACGAATTCTGCAAAAAGTCCCCTAATCATTCGAGTCTATCCCTAATTATAGACCCTGATTCGAGTCTGTTGTGGGCCAACCTCGAATCTGGCCTAAGGCCCATTCGAATCTGTCCATCTTGACAGACTCGAATCTAGCCTATTCGAATCTATGGACTCATTCGAATCTATCTCAGATTCGAATGTATTCCCTTAAGCAATTCGAATCTAGCCTTTGACATATACAACTAAGTGTTTGAAACTTATGATATTACCTTATGACTGATTTTATCTTTGAGCTTTATGTTTGAACTTCTTGTAATACGTTACATTAAGTTCAAACACACAACCACTGATAATCATCAGTCATACATAATATATATGTTAAATCACAATGTAAGACAACTTAGACTGCTATCGTCACACGGGATGTACCAACATAGCATGGTTCTAGCAGCCTCAATTAAAGTTCTGTTCTTTCTTTCAGCTACACCATTTTGCTGTGGTGTTCTTGGTGCACTATATTACCTAGCAATGCCTTTAGACTCACAGAAATTGTTTAGAATATGGTTTTTAAAATCAGTCCCATTATCTGATCTAATCACCTTAACTTTTAAGTTGGATTGGTTTTCTATCTTAAGAATAAAAGATTTAACCAACTCAGCAGTTTCATTTTAGACCTAAGAAAGTATACCCATGTGAATCTGGTGAAATCATCAACAATGACTAAATAGTAAGCCCTTTTATTCAAACTCAAAACAGATATTGGACCAAAGAGATCCATATGAATAAGATGAAGAGCAGATGAGATTGAATTTACTTCTTTGGCCTTATGAGAAGATTTGTGTTGCTTGCCTTTAAGACATGCTACACAATGATCATCACAAATGAACTCCTTTTGTTGTAAACCTCTTACCAAATTCTTTTTGACCAGCACATTCATTGATTTGAAGTTCATGTGACACATTCTTCTGTGCCAAAGAGCAGACTCATTAGATGATGCTTTGGATATCAAACAGCTTAAAGTACTTGATTTGGATAAAAGATCTGTGTCCAAACGGTAGACATTGTCCTTTCTTGGTCTTCTAAGTAAAACAAGATTTTCAGGTATTTTAAAATCCTTTGAAAGAACAATGCACTCAGAAGCTGTGAAGACAACAATATTTTGTTTATCACAGATTTGAGACACACTTAGTAAATTGTACTTCAGCTGTTCAACATACAAAACATCATTGAAAAGCATATTTCCTGCTTTGACAGTACCTTTACCTGTGACCTTACCTCCCTTGGAATTTCCTCCAAATGCAACAAAACCTCCTTCAAAGCTTTTGAAATTTGACAAGCATTCAGAATTGCCTGTCATGTGCCTAAAGCATCCACTGTCCAAATGCCATCTTGTTTTATCATTTGACCTGTGGTTGCCCTGCACAAATAAAAGCTTAGTTAGTAGTGGAGTAAACCCAAACCAAGTTGGTTTTGGGTTGTCCTTGTGCATTGACATAACTAAATACTGTCTTTGACTTCTTATACTTAGTGAGATCCACTGATGGATTCTGTGGAGAGTATTTAGTTATCACATGAGGTATCCAGGTGTTTTGTCCATCCTTTGCAATAACAGTCTCAGATGATCCATTACCAGTCCCAATTTTGAGCCTAGCAGTCTGAACTGAGTCTGTAAAGCTAACAGCTTCAGAATTTGCACTAACAGTCTCAACTTTAGGCTTGGCAGGTTCAACATTTGTATCAACAGTTTCACCTGAGTTTTTGCCTTTAACACACCATATCTGTTTAAAATTTGATTTTGGTTTTGCTAAAACTTGTTTTTGGTGTGTGGACTGTTTTTTATTTACTTTGGAGAACCTGTGATCAACTGTTTTCTTTGGAACTGGTGCAACAGGTGGTTTGACCTTAAGATTTTTAGTGTTTTTAACAAATGCCTGTTTTTGAACCACAGTCTGTTTTGCAACAGATGGTTTGTACAAGCAATGTCTGGCCAAATGGTTTTTCCTGCCACAATGGAAACATCTTTTGACTGTTTTGATTTGAGAACCAGTTTTATCAGACCATAACTGGTTCTTGTTCCTTTAATTTCCCCTTACTTGCTGTTGTTTGGGAAACTTTTGGACACCAAGCTTTTGGCATGTGCAGATTGGAACAGTCTTACCCCTTTTATTACCTTTTGAGGAAGATGCAGTGTTATAGTTAGAAGGTACAGAAACCTGGGGAGTAGCATGGCATACATTCATCTTCTCTTTTCCTTTCATACTGGGGTTTGGGGCTGCTATAGGTACACTCATTGTTTTGTGTCCTTTTTCAGCTTCTTTGCACTCACAGTCTTCATTATTAATGAGATCTTCTTTAGATTCAGGACTGATTTCAAGAACAGGATCTACAGTGGTCATAGACTCATCTAATGGTTCATTAACAAGCCTATCAGCAACTTCACTCATTGGATGAATGTATTTGTTGTTGTATGGAGGTGGAGTGGCTCAGTATCCTATACCTTCTTTGGGATTGAGCTGAGATTTTACCCTATCTTTAGATTGGACTTCCATTAAGTGTTCCAGCTTTTGGTTTGCCAATTTGAAGTTTCCTAGATCTATATTGACAGATTCTAGTTTCTTATTAGTTTCTAACACCTTATGATCAGCCTCATCTAATTTCTTATTTAGGGACTCTATTTTCTTATTCAGCTCCTTTTTCTCCCACTCATGATATGTTCTATCATGTCCCATTTGAATCTCATTATCCTTATAGTCATTGATCTGTTTTTCAAGATCTTCTATGGCCTGCATATACTCATATCTCCTTTCTTCCATCTTAGTTAGAGTTTTGCACAGGCTCTCATTATGATCTTTGTACTTTTTAACCATATTTTTGAATGTTTGGGAGCAGAGTTTAGCATTTACCTCAGATGGTAGTTCAGTGGAGGTGACATTTGATGTTTCTGCCATTAGAGCTTGATTTTGAAATTCTTCCTCTGTCTGATCACTCCAGTCAAACACATTATCTTCTTGAGAGACAAGTGCTTGTGATGATGAAGCTTGATTGGTTTGCTGGGGACTTGGTGGCTGTTGACCTTGGGATCTGCATTCTCTGGCAAAGTGACCAAGCTTGTGACATTTAAAGCATTCAACTTTGGATTTATCAAATGCTGGTTTCCCTTCTGGTCTGGCTTGAAAGTTGGATCTGCCAGTTCTTTTCATAAACCTTTTAGCCCTCATAGTCAGCATTGCATGCTGCCATTTCAAGTCCATCTCCTCTAAATCATCTGGATGAATCTGTTCTAAATCTTCAGCATTTAGAGCAAACAGTCCATCACTGGCAACAAAAGCATCATAATGAACTTCAGTAGAGGTAGCATCTGCACCTGAAAAGGAATCACAACAGTTAGATTTTTCAGATGACAGTAGAGCAGTGTTATGATTATAAGTAAAGGATTTCTTTTTAGTTTCAATCTCAGTTTCAAACACTCTCAGACTGTTGTAAAGATCATCCAACTCTATTTCATCAAGAGTATCTTTGGTTCTCCATTGTGCAGCATAGACTGTCCACTCTTCTCCAAGAGATCTAAGAAACTTTATGTTTACTTCATCTTGATCCAAGCTGACTTTGGCACTCTCCAATTCACCTATCAGTTTGTTAAACCTGTCAAATATTTGTGTAAGGTTTTCATTCTTGCCACCAGAAAAGTTCTCATACTGTTGTTTCAAAAGATCCTTTTGATTTCTCTTGGTGCTAGCATTGCCAGCAAATCTTTTCTCTAAAGCAATCCAAAGAGAATGAGCAGTGTAAAACTTTTTAAACTGGTGTTGATAAGCATTAGGAATGGCTATCTGAAGAAGTGTAAGAGCTTTCACTTCATTCATTCTAGCCTTTCTTTCAAGTTCAGTTTTTGGAGGAGTTTTTATGGGTTTGCCCTGAGCATCAAGTTCAGGATCAACTACAGGAGGAAATTCAGCAGCTTCCCATATGGCATAATCAATATATTGAATGTGCTGTTGAATCCTGAGTTTCCACATCTCAAACTCAGTGGGTTTGATCATAGGCACTTTGAGTCCTTGCCCAGATCCACTACTGCTATTATCAAATTCCATTGCAGAAAATTAAAAATTTAAAATAAAGCTTCTGACTTTGAAAACAAAGAAAAACCTGTGGCTCTGATACCACTTGTCAAGATCAAAATTACTACCTAAGATTAACTGGTTTGAATTAATCAGAGTATAAACCAATAACCTTGTATTGAATCGAAGTCCAATTAAGAAGTTTGCGGAATAACACTTATTGTTTTAAGAAAAGCTTTCAAAAACAAATAATCACATAAACACAATCAATAATCAAGTGTCATTTGTATTGCCAAACTCAATGATTACAATCACCTCTAATCTGTTTGATTAGACGAAGAACACAAATTGTTCTTAGGGTTTTACAACCTTAGAGGCTTATGAAAACTTAAACAGAAAGACAATTACGACTGAATAAACTTGTACGTGCAGACTTACAATAGAAAACCCTATTCTATGTATATATATTGCTTTCTGATTTGTTTCCTTGAAAAACTCTGATTTCTCTGATAGTAGATATGCTTGAATCTTCAAAATATATATTTTCCTGAATAACAGCACTTTCTGTTTATTGAGCTGTTGAGCAGCTTGAAGTCTATCTGTTGAGCAGCTTGAGCTTTAACACTAGCAGCTTGAACTTTTAAACTAGCAGCTCGAACTTTTTCAACTAACAGCTTGAACTTTGTACTTACACAGAAAATCTACTAACTGTCTGAGAAATCTAACTAACAGCTTGACATACTTAGAATATTTCCTAACAGAAAATATGTTTCCAAAGGGGATCTGATCTTCATTAGGCTGGTTTCAAGCAGGTCATCACCTTAAGACTCTCCAATGCTTTTCAACAACACCCAAGGTAGAGAGCAATCATCTGGGAACAGCTCAAAGGCTTTTATGAAAGAGGATAACTTCAACATCCTGACTTCATGATCCTTAGGCACGAAGTAGACGAAATTGATGAGACTATAGAACATTACCAACACCTGTTTGAGAGAAAACAACAGCTTGAAGGTCCATCTACTGTAGAGTAGATGAAGAATGGAAGCTGTCCATAAGTTGGACAGGTTTGCCATTGTTTGCTCCCAACATCAACAGTCCAAACTTGTTGAAATTTTCTTCTTGTACATATGTTGTACTTTATTACATCAGTTTTAATTTATCTTAGTACATTAGTTGTACTTTTGTAAAAACATATGTTGTTTAAATCAATATCAGTATGTATAAACTGATCTTTTACTTTACTTCAATGTTGTACTTTCATTTAAACAAATGTATTTTAAAAATATATAGTGATCATTGATATAATCAGCTTAGACTGATTATTGCAAATAGGGGGAGATTGTTAGGCACAAAAAGGCCTCAATCAAACCTGTTATACATCTTAGGGGGAGATTATTAAGCAAACTTGTTTGATGCACTTGAAGGTATAATTTAAGGCCATGTTAATGCCTTATTGAAACCTGAAAAGTGATTTGCAATATAAGTGAAAGTTTCTCACCCTGTTACATTAGTTGCAACTTAGGCAGATTGCCCAAACTGTCATATTCTGTTGGACAGACTGGACATAAACTGTCTACGCTGCTCATGCCTGTTGAGCAGCTTGAACCAAAACTAATTGATCTGTTCTTTGTAAACGGAACATGTTCTTTGTGAACAGGTTACACACTTTATGGAATTTGTTTCCATGTCATCATGTATTGTCTTGGACGAAAAGATCAGTTTGCAAGTCGAAGACAAAGTGGAAAATCGTAACTGCTCACACTGCCCAAGCTGTTCTGATACATGAAGACAAAGTGGATATTTGAAATGGGTGGCAGACCATTTCTTATATCAAAATGGCTATACAAGAAGAGGAAATGATTAAAGTTGACATTCCACTTTAAGGTAAAGCAGTCTGCAATAGAAACAAAAAGAAAAAGACAAAGATTCTGCTACATAGGGACAAATGTTTTTTTGTCAGAATGTGTAGAAAAGCAGTTTTGTCTTTTTGGAAAGGCACTCCACTATCTCAGCATCCAATGAGGAAGGTTCACCAATATTCTCTACGAGAGTATAAAAGGAAGCTTCTAAGGAATGTGAGATAAAAAAAGAGTGAGGTATCCAAAACGTGCAAAGAATTGTGTTTTCATGCATGCAAAGTCTGCTTAGAATAACACAGTTGAGTGTGTCCAAGCTGTTCTTGTTCAAGCTGTCTGTCTGTCTTGTAAAATCAGTGAGTACATCTTAGTGAGTGAATTTATTGTAACTGGTCTGAGTGTGTCTTATATAGTTGTCTATCTGTTGGTCTGTCATCTCAGTTTGAACCATTCCGCAGTTCAAACTTGTTTGTAATTAATATTTGTCGATATATATATATATATATATATATATATATATATATATATATATATATATATATATATATATATATATATATATATATATATATATATATATATATATATATATATATATATATATATATATATATATATATAGAAACATTGAGAAAAGTGTGTTGAGTTCAAACTTTTGGGACATACACCCATATCTTTGGCCTGAGATTTATCAAATTTCAGTTGAGCAGCTTTTAGAGAGTCAGTGTCTACAGTGGCCTTGCCTTTGCCCTTTGCTGCTCTAGTCAGAACAGTTTTAGTTTCATCTCCATATTCTTCTTCTTTTTGTTCCATAATCAAGTGTCTCCTTCTGCTTGGCCTGTCCTCAGGAATGGATTCCTCCCCCTTAGATGGTGCAGCGCTAGGAGATCCAACCTAAGTAGACTGAGTAGCGGTTGCAGAAACAGTTGAAGTACCTGCAGCATCACCAGTTTGTAATTGTCCTGTTGCTTGACCCACTAAGGTTGATTTCTCCTTAAAGGGAGATTAAGATTTCTTCCCTTAGACTTTGTCTTCGAGGCAGATTTAGACTTCTCCCCCTTTGAAGGAGATGGCACAGATCCTTCAACACCAGTTTTGCCTGAAGGAACAGATCCACCAGGATGGGCAGCAGCAGGTTTGGTAACAGGCCTTGAACCAACCAGGCTATGCACTAAGAAGGCCAGGTTGTCCTTAACCTTTGCTAGCTGGGTAACACAGGTTTGAAGAGAAGAGGAACGAGAAGTGGCAAAGGATGAGTGCTGGGAAATAACAGCCCTGTTAGTGTCTGTGAACACCAAACTTTGAAGTTGTGCAAGAGTTAGTTCAAGGGACTCATACATATCATCAAAGTTTTCTGCCACAGAGTTTGACAGAGATAACACTAAGGTATTTATAGAGGCCAGTGTGGATGGAAGTGTGGTAGAGTCGGTTTCAGCAAGACCTGACAACTATTGGGAAACAGCTGACAGGCTGGACACAGAGTCTTGTTGGTGAGCAAGAATGAATGAGAGGGAGGAGGAGAGTTGTTGCACCTATGCAGTGATTGCAAGCAGCTGAGAAGAATGATAAGGTTAGGAAGCAGGGGTTTGAAAGGAAGTCCTGAACGAATCAAGAAAACCTTGAAGCTGAGCAGAGACAGAGTCTGCTACAGTAGAAGGAAGGGAAGTCATAGAAGTTTCCAAAGAACCAACTTTGTTGGACAGCACAGAAAGCTGGTCCTTCAAAGAAAGGTCCTTGGGGGATGGAGGTGTATGGGTTGACTGTTTGGATTGGGTTGATGGGGATGAGTTTGATGGTGAAGATTGAGGAGTATGGGTGTCATTGGAAGATGGCAGAGGTACTTTAGAGAGCAGTTCCATAGCCTGTGCATAAGTTAAGTGACCCAGCTTGGAAAGATCAATAAAACCATCAACAGTGGCTGTAGTTACATCATAAGGGGAGGTTATTGCGGATGATGGTCTTTCAGATGTCACTGGCATTGTGACACCTTCATTAATACCAAGGGTGGTTCCCTCAGTAGTACCTTGGTTTGTAGGCACCTCTTCATGTGGAGAGGGGATGTGCATTTCAACATCATCAGTGGTGAAAGCTGATGATGGAATGTGCACTTGGGGAGTAGCTTCACAAGAGGGATGTTCCATCCCTGAGGTTCATCAGCTTGGGTTGTTGGTCCTTCAACAGCTATTGGGTGTTGAACAGTTGTGTCATGGGGAACAGAAGAGGAAGGCTGATCTGCTGGTTGTTCTATACCAGCAGCTTTGGCGCCTTGTGCAGAATCAAAAGGTGTAGAAGAAATATGAGGTGGAGACTGTGTGGAATCAATATGGAGTGGAGTGAACTCCTATCTTTTAATATCCTCAGCCTGTTGAGAGGCTAGGACAGTGGATGTGGTAATCTTATTGTGTACAACCAGTTCATTTTGTGAGGAACCAGAGGGTTGGGGCTAACTCTGGGTGGACTCTGTATGGAGTGAAGCCTACTCCATAGAGGCTGCACTTACTCCCAAAGTAGGAGAAGCAAAGGGAGCAGGGGTTGCTTCTTTTTCAACTGACTCATGTTGAGAGGGGTCAGAGGGGCTTGTTTGAGTGGAGGGTTTCTTTTTGGCTAAGGATTTTTTCTTAGCCTGTTGTAGGTTGTGAGGGAGGATGTAGAGGATGGATGTTGTGGAGAGGTGATATGGAGTTCTGATTGGACTGGTGGGGAGACTGGGCTAGAAACAGGAGGTTGTTCTTGTTCCATATTCTCAGGTGCCATAGAGGCACCAACCATAAAGGCTTCAGGTTGAATGAATGAACCAGGGTGACCAGCCTGCTCCCCCTCAGCCACTGAGGCTGAGGGTGCAGACTTAGCTGTTTTAGCCTTCTTGGTGATAGGCCCAGCTTCACTAGTCTTCAAGGAATGTTTTTTTCTTTTTAGAGCGTGATTTGGATTTTCCTTTGGGGGCAATGATTGGATCCACCTCCTGAATAGAAGGTCCTTACACCAAACTAAGTAACCTCCTCATTGGAGTTGATAGAGGAAGTTCATTATCAAGTACCGGGGTGTAAAATTCCCTATTTCCTATAAATGGAAATACTACATTAGTGAAGAGAGGTTGGGAGTTGTAAAGGTGCTCACCCCAAACGTGCTTGAAAATGAGGTTTAAAAACCTTGGATATCTGACAGCTGGTTGACCGTGTACTTGTTGCACCAAGTTCCTCAAATTAAGGAATATCCACTTTGCCATGTTCAGAGTAGTCCCATCCACAAGCTGTAGGACTATTGGAATCTCATCTCTGCTGAGTTGATCAAAACTACCAAGTTTGCAGCTTAAGCTCATTACCACTGAGGCGAATTGCACCGACCTTCGATTCTGCTGCACCACAGCAACGTAGCAGGTTGCCCATTTGCTTGTTCTCAGGATGAGGTTTGTCATAAATCTCAGCCACTGGAAGATGGAGAACTTCCCTAATGAGAGCAGTACTTATATCAACAGATTTAGTGCTGTTGAGAATGGTCCCCTTTATGGTTTTGGTAGAGGGATCATACGAAAAAGTATACCAAAACTCATAAACCATCTCTTGGAGCATGACACCAGGAGATGCAGTCATAGCATAGTGCAGGGGATGGGCTTCCAAAAACTCCACCATAGGTTCATAACCTTTTCCAGCATAGTTTTTGGGAATGGTTAAGTTGTCAATGTAGTTGGTGGGTTTGATTGTGAGCATGGTGTTGACAGAGGGGTGTTTCTCAACATTGTCACCAAGATACACAGGAACAAAGGGGTTGTTTTGGTAAGCCATTTGTGAGAGTAGGATGGATGCACTGTGTTTGGACATCTAGTCATTTAGGGTTTTTCAGATGATTAGGGAAGAGAAGCAGTAGAGAAGAAGAAGAAGATGAAATAGTGATCTGGGTATTTATAGGATTTGAATGTGAGTGAGTAGGAGAGAGAAAGGTTTAGGCGGTTGATTTGAAATGTTACTAACGAAAAACGGAACGGTTTGCCATGGTAGCACGTTTGTCAGACCAACTTGACCTTTTTAACCACTAACACACGTAACACACATTATCTGCAGGTAATTAAGATGAATAAATACTTAATTGAAGTAACTTAAATGTGAAGTAATGTTAAATAAAAATTGATGTTGTAAGTTGTTGTTCAAACCTGTGATGAAAAATTTTCATCATACACTGATCACTTTATAAGTTGTTCTATGAAACATGTGCAGCTATATAAGAACAGGTTGCATTTTGAAACCTGTTCAATAGCTGAACAGGTTACAAGGCTTTGCCTTGAATGACAGAATATAGAGTGAGCAGGTTACAAGTTTGTACAACAGAGCAGGTTTGAGATTAAAACGTATTTGGCAAACCTGATACTAGTCTAAGCTGTTCAAATTTTGAGAAACTGGCTAAGTACAGAGCTGATAAAACCTGTTCTGTGAAATTTTAGCAGATTTGAACAAGTACCTTTTGAACATCAATGACACTTAGTCTGTTCTATTTAACATACCCAACTTGCTTACAAGGTGATAAAACCTGTTTTCATCAAGAGGTTTGGTGAAAATGTCTACAAGTTGTTCTTCAGTGGGAACAAAAGTTACCTCCACATTACCTTTCTGGATGTTATCCTTTATGAAGTGATGTATGACCTCAATATGCTTAGTTCTGGAGTGGAAGAATGGATTGTTGGAGATAGCTATGGCACTTGTATTATCACACAAAATAGGAATTTTCCTATATACAAGGCCATAATCCTCAAGCTGATGCAGCATCCACAAAATCTGCCCACAGCAGCTTCCAGCAGCAATGTACTTAGCTTCAGCAGTAGAAGTAGAAACAGAGTTCTGCTTCTTGCTGCACCAACTGATCAACTTTCCACCAAGGAGTTGACATCCACTTGTTGTGCTCTTTCTGTCTAGCCTACAACCTGCAAAATCCAGAATCTGAATAACCCATGAGTTCAAGGCTGGAGTCTTTGGGATACCAAAGACCCAAACCTGGTGTACCCTTTAGGTATCTAAAGATCCTTTTCACAGCAGCTAGATGTGATTCCTTTGGATCAGCTTGAAACCTGGCACATAAATAGGTAGCAAACATGATATCTGGTCTACTCGCAATTAAGTATAGCAAGCTCCCAATCATGCCTCTGTAAGCTGTTACTGAAACGGCTTTTCCACAGGCATCAGCATCCAACTTTACATTGGTTGCCATTGGGGTTTTGATAGGTGAACATTGATCAAATTTAAACTTTTTCAGTAGATCTAATGTATACTTTCTTTGATTTATGAAAATTCCATTTGAGGTTTGTTTGGCCTGTAATCCTAGAAAGAAAGTAAGTTCACCAATCATGCTCATTTCATATTTAGATTTCATGAGCAGTGAAAAGTTCTTGCATAACTGTTCATTAGTAGAACAAAATATTATGTCATCGACATAAATTTGAACAAGCATAATATCAGTTTTCATTTTCTTTATGAACAATGAAGGTATCCACTTTACCTCTGGAATAACCATTGCTCATAAGAGAATTAGTAAGAGTGTCATACCAGGCTCTAGGGGCTTGTTTCAGACCATAGAGAGCTTTGTCTAGCTTATAGACAAAACCTGGATGTTGTTCACTTTCAAAATCTGGAGGCTGCTTGACATATACCTCTTCTTGCAGCTTACCATTCAAAAATGACTCTTGACATCCATTTGAAATACATTCATGCTCTTCTGAGCACATAGGCTAGAAACAACGAATTGCTTCTACCCTAGCCACAGGAGCAAATGTTTCATCATAATCTATACCTTCTTCTTGCCTATACCATTGAACAACTAGTCTTGCCTTGTTTATTATGACATGACCTTTCTCATCCATCTTATTTCTGAAAACCCATTTGGTGCTAATTATTGTTTTACCTTTAGGTAAAGGGACCAGCTTTTATACTTTGTTTCTCTCAAACTCATTTAGTTCTTCTTGCATGGAAATGATCCAATTGGCATATTTTAATGCATCATCTACTTTGTTTGGCTCCATCAGAGATACAAAACTAGAAAACATACAAAAGTTTCCAAGACTGTCCCACATTGTTTGCACACCTTTGTTAATGTCACCAATTATTTGATCATTGGGGTGACACCTGATCCACTTAAGATCATGTTTCAATGAAGATTCTCATGTATCCGATTCATTCTCACCAGGCCTTGCAGAATAACACTCAAGATTTTCAGACACACTGATATCTTGAGCCTATTCACCCATTGAGAATGAATCATTATTGTTGAACACATCAGCAGTGGATCCAGGGAAATTAGCATTGATTGGTTCTGGACATGATCCATTAACTATATCAGTACACTTATTCATACAGGGTGTACCAATATAATCATCATCATGTCCATTGTGGTTAACAAGTTCCACTCTGGGTGATGTGGAAGCTTTTGAGTCCTTTTCCTCATCATTGGAATGCTAAGATCATCAAAACTAAAATCTCCTGAAACTGAGTCAGGAACAACTTTGGGAGAAGCATTCTTGGACTCTTCAAAGGTGACATTGATAGATTCATCTATCACCTTTCTTTTAAAGTTGTATACTCTGTAGGCTTTAGAAACAGCTATCCAACAAACACACCTTCATCAGCTTTGGGTTCAAATTTTGCCAGCTGGTCCCTTTGATTTAGGATGAAACAGGGATATCCAAACACATGGAAATAACTTATATTTGGCTTTCTCCCTTTGAGTAATTCATAAGGAGTCTTATTGAGCCTTTTCACCGCTAAGGATCTGTTTTGAGTGAAGTAGGCAGTATTGACAGCTTCAGCCCAAAATGATGAAGGAAAACCTGATGCACACAACATGGTTCTAGCAGCTTCAATGAGAGTTCTGTTCCTTCTTTTAGCAACTCCAATTTGTTGTGGAGTTCTTATAGCTGAAAAGTTTTGAGAGATCCCTCTTTCCTCACAGTAGTCCTCAAGAAAACTGTTTTTGAATTCAGTACCATGATCACTTCTAAGCTACTTGACTTGGGCAGAGTTCTGAACATCCATCTTTTTGATGAACCCAATAATTTCTCTGGCGGCCTCTCCTTTGGTTTTTAAGAAGATCACCCAAGTGTACCTGGAGAACTCATCAACCACTACTAGAGTGTATCTTCTACCTCCTAGACTTGAGACACTGACAGGTCCAAACAAGTCCATATGGATTAAGAAGAGAGGTTTATCAATAGAGAAATTATGTTTGGATTTGAAATATGTTTTTCTTTGCTTACCCTTCTCACAAGCAGTCAGAGTTTATCCTTAACATAAGTTATAGTAGGCAAACCTATTACCAACTCTTTCTTATAGAGTTTATTGATATTCTTGAAGTTCAGGTATGACAGCCTTTTGTGCCATAACCATTTGAGGTCTGCATTGCTCCTTGAGATGAAACAGGTTTCAAATGTTAGATCAGCAGAATTCATATCTACAACATATACACCTTTCTTTCTTTGTGCACACAACACAACTTTGCCTTGGGGATCCAGTATGTATCCCAGGTGCTCATCAAAGTTAACCTAGTAGCCAGCATCACAAAGTTGACTGATGCTAACAAGGTTATGTTTTAGCCCAGACACATAGGCCACTCTGTTGAAAATTGCAGCACCAGCAGGCCTTGTGTCCTCAGTTTCAGGACAATCTTTGGCCATATGAGTATTCTTTCCACATTTGTAACATTTTCTATTCTCAGATTTTTTGGATGAAGTACTCCCAGAAACACATTCTGGTTTATCTCTGTTGGGTTTCTCAACAGGTTTTAACAAAGTTTCACTTGTTTTAGAAGAACCAACAGCTTGGGTGGAAGGTACAACAGCAACAGGTTTGCCGGTGTCCTCTTTCCTCTTTTTGGGAGGACAAAGATCAAACACAAGTAATTTGATTGTCTTTTGTCCTTCCACAGGTTTGGGAAACTTATTCCCAGTTTTCTCAGGTTGAGCAATGGCTTTGCCTTTGCCTTTACTGAGACGTGATGACTGTTGCCTATCAACATGATCATTACTTCTGGTTTTAACAAAAGATTTTCCTTCATTTATAACCAGCTTTCCACTATGATTTAAAAACTTATTTGAAATCACAGCAGATTTGCTTCCAACATGAGACTTACCCCTGTTGAAAGCAGGTTGCTTCCCTTTTGAAAACTTTTTCTCAAAATGTTCAGCATTGAATGGATTAACAGGTTTCTTGCCATCAGCTTTAATTCCAGAACATGTCTGGTTGACTGGTTTGGTGGCTAAAGCTGTAGTTTTAGCTTGTTTTCCATTCTTTTGTTTATGTGAACTGGATGGGCACTTAGCAGGCTGATTTGATGGAGAACACATTCCATCATCAGTTTTTGTAGCCTTTTCACATAAACTGTTAGTGTTTTGAGGCCTAACAAACCTGTTTGTTGAAACCAGCTTGCCATTTACTTTTTGGATAAAAGTATTTGGAAGCTCACCAAGAGTAGATAAGTCTTTTTCCATATTTTGGAATTCAACAATAAAAGTTGTTGTATCAAGATCTCCTCCAAAATAGGCTTGGATTTGAGCAGGAATCTGCTGATTGATACATTGACTGACTCTCTTAGCTGAATGGCACCAAGAGTCAACAATCTTTTGAACCTTAGCATGCTTTGAGTCTGTTTCTCTCTTTTCTTCTAATAAAATAAGGTTGATCTGTTTTACTTCATCAAGTTCAGTTTTCAACTCATGAAAACTGTTCAGTTTATTAGTTTTTATTTCAAGATCAGATTTTAGCTTTGAGATTTCAGACTTCAAAGCATCATGCTTCTCAACAGCAGCTTTTAAATTAACAAGTAAATAATAAAACATTTTAACTTTTACTTCAGAGCTGTAATCCTTATAGTTTTGTACCTTATACATCATGGTGGGATTCCAGTTCGCTAAAGTGCTGAGAGCTTCAGCTTCAGCCAGGTCCTGTTTGAAGTTACTTGTTGAGAGGGCATCAGTATTGGCCATTAGACAGTTGTTGTCTTCTTCATCAGATGATGAATCAGACTCCTCCCAGTCACAGGTTTCAGCCATAAGACCCTTCTGCTTGTTAGAAGCCATAGTGTCTTCTAACTTTTTCAGCTTTGCCATGGCCATTAGGTACTTAACCCTGTAGCCATCATCTTTGTTTGTCTTGTATGGTTTAGAGGAAGAACCAACAGCTTTAGACACACAGTCAGCAGCTATAAGGCCTGTTTTGCCACATTTAAAGCATTCAGCCTTATTTTTGTCAAATGCCTTCTTTTTTATGACACCTGATTTCTTTTGCAGCATCTTAGCACCAAACCTCTTCTTATTGAATTTTCTGACAAGCATGGCAATCATTTGCTCGTCATCCAACTCAGTAAGATCTTCAAAGTCATCTTCTTCAGACATTTCCTCCATTTCATCATCAGTCTGTTGATCAGCTTGTGTGAACACATCATACACCTGATTAACAGGTTGTCTCACGCTGGCCACTAAGGCTGCACCTCTTTTGGACATCTCCAAGGCATTTCTCTTCTGTTGCCTTGATTGTTCATCATTTAACAAGGATCCATAAAGATTTACAAGATCCATGCCTCTGATGATACCTGAGTTTCTGAGGATGGTAGAGTAGTAATTCCATTCCTCAGGCAGTATGTCCATAAACTTGTTCACCAGAGTTAAATTGTCTTTAGTGATCCCAACAGCTTTGAGATCATTGATCAAGGCAGTGAACCTGGTGTAGGTTTCACTAAGAGTCTCCTTTGGCTTTGCAAAGAACAGTTCATGTTATCTAACAAGATTATTGATCCTGTTATCCAATGTGATAGTAGGGCCATCATAGACGGTACGCAAAGTATCCCATATTTCTTTTGTAGTCTTCATCTTCTCAACCTGTTTGAACACATCATCAGGTAGAGATATTACAAGGTTGTTCCTGGCTTTTGCATCAAGGGCAACTAGACGTTTCTCTTCATCAGACCATTGAGCTTTTGCCTTTGCAATGGTCCTGATTTTAGGAACAGCTCTTTCAGCAGCCAGAGTTACTGTAGTGACAGAAGTTGGCACATAGGGACCTTCCATCACTATTTCTGGTAGTTGCACATCCAGATTCTCTAGATAGAGCATCATTCTGCACTTCTATCCAGAAAAGTTCTGATGATTGAACTTAGTTAGTTTTGCCATTGACCCATTGTCATAGTAAGAGCATGAGTTGGCAGAATTGTTGTCCATGGTGGGAAATAGGGAGATGTAAGAGATCTAGAGTTAACACACACTCTAAAATACTTTGATACCAGTTGTAGGTCCCAAAAGGTTTTCCTAGTATGTTGTTGTAAGCTGTAGGGGGGGGTGAATACAGCTATTTAAAATTTCAACACACGTTCTCAATGTTTGTATGTATATATCAACAAGTGTTAATTACAAACAAGTTTGAACTACGAAATAGTTCAAACTGAGATGACGAAAACAACAGAAAGACAACTAATCTAAGACACACTCAGACTAGTTACAATGAATACACTCACTAAGATGCACTCAATGATTTTACGAGACAGGCAGACAGCTTGAACAAGAACAGCTTGGACACACCCAACTATTCTTTTCTAAGCAGACTTTGCATGCATTAAAACACAATTCTTTTGCACGTTCTGAATATCTCTCTCTTGGTTATCTCACATTCCTTAGAAGCTTCCTTTTATAATATCTCAAAAATATTGGTGAAACTTCCTCATTGGATGCAGAGATAGTGGAGTGCCTTTGCAAAAAGACAATATACTTTTTCTGCACATTCTGACAAAACAGCATTTGTCCCTATGTAGCAGAATCTTTGTCCTTCTCAATTTGTCTCTGTTGCAGATTGCTTTAACTTAAAGAGGAATGTGAACTTTAATCCTTTCGTCTTAATGTATAGCCATTTTGATATAAGAAATGGTCTGTCACCCATTTCAAATATCATTTTTGTCTTCATGTATTAGAAGAGCTTGGGCAATGTAAGCAGCTTCTGATTTTCCACTTTGTCTACGACTTTTAAACTGATCTTCACGTCCAAGACCTTACATGATGACATGGAAACAAATTCCATAAAGTGTATAACGTGTTCATAAAGAACAGGTTCTGTTCACAAAGAACAGAACACTTAGTTTTGGTCCAAGCTGCTTAGCAAGCATGAGCAGCATAGACGATTTATGTCAAACCTGTCCAACAGATTAGGACAGCTTGGACAATCTGCTTGAGTTACAACTAATGTAACAGGGTGAGCAGCTTTGGGCTTATATTGCAAATCACTTTTCAGGTTTCAATAAGGCATTGAGAGGCCTTAAATTATACCGTTAAGTGTATCAAACAAGTTTGATTAAAAATCTTCCCCTATGATATGGAACAGGTTTGATTGAGGCCTTTTTGTGCCTAACATTTTTAAAAACAAACAAATAAAATAATAAATTTAAATCCAAACGTACTGGCATAACAAAATATTTAAATCCAAACAAATAAAATAATAAATCTAAATAAAAACATATTAGGGTAACAAAGTATTTGTAAACTTAAATCAAAATGTAATTAATTAGTAATTTTAAATCAAAATTTACATAAATTCAAAAATTTTTAATGCAATGAAATAGTTTGATGGAAAAGTATAAATAATAAAATTATACAAATAGTTTAACCAATAAAATATACATAAATAAAACTTTAATAAATAAATTGAATACATAAAAAGATGCATAACTTGACAAATTAAGTATATAAATAAAAATAATTTTTAGTAAAGAAATATAGATTTATTTTACAAAATAAATAGGTATAATTGATGATGATGACGAGAATAATAATAATAATAATGAGAATAATAATAATATAATTAATAATGAATCAAATCATTATTTATTAAATTAATATTTCAAATTTAAAACAAAAATGAAAAATTAAGAATAAGAACCAAAATTGAAATTACCAAACTTGTAATTGAAACAAGGGCAAAATCGTCATTTTTAAAAAATTTAGAAACAGAAGTGTTAGACATTTAATTTCGATCATGTGGACTTATTTTGTAATAATTATTTACTTAGTATTTAGTCTTGTATTTATTTCCTTTGTATTTTATTTCCATGTAAAAGTCTAGGGGCCATTTGTGTCAATGTCCCATACATAATTAAAGGAGCCTAGAAATAGGCTCCTAGGGTTTTGAAGCAATACACGGTTGAAACATTGATATTATTACAGCCGCAAAAGAGCAAATATTCTCTCAACATTCCATTTGTCTTTCTTCATCATTTCCTAATTATTGAACTTGATTCTTCTTGGGTTTTGATAAAGAAACATAAAGGTGCTGATATACAAAGGGAATACATTATAAGAATTGGTATCAGAGCTAAAAAGGTGGATTTCAACTTCCAAGATTCGGATTCTGCTGGGTTTTCTTCATGTTCTTCGAGTTCTTCATCCTCTAAATTGGTTAGATCTTTAAATCTTCTGTTTTCGGCTGGTTTTTGTGTTATTATTGTCATACAATCATCACATTAGCCTCCTGTATTGATTTCGAGCTCATTCAGTTCCATCTTTCCATTAAAATCATCCACCATCGATAGTTTTAAAAAGTTTAAAAAATATGGGTTTTAGTGGGTTTTTGCTTGTTTTTTTACTGATTTTTTAGTGTTTTGGTTCATTTTAAAGCATCAAAAGTGTTTAAAATAGTTTCCGAATCATTTAGAAACATTTTTAGGCCTTAAATCTGCTAAAATCGAAGTCTACACTGTTCTATTATTTGAATATTGGTTAAAACCAGCTGTAATTCGGACCCCTCACTGTAGCATTTCGGACCACCTAAGTTCCCAATTCGGACCATAGACAACCCTATTTCGGACCCTAATTCGGTCCCATCCGAACTTCCGGCCATCCGAAGTTCAGATCAGGCATTTTCCATTTTCATCATTTGACTTGTGCTTTAATTTCAACTCTCACTTCGGACCATATCCATTTCGGACCAACCGAATCCGGACCATCCGAATTCGGTCCCCTTCCTGGACAATTCCATAAGTGTTTGTCCGAATTAGTCACTATTCACCCGAACTCGGACCATCCGAATTCGGTTCCTGTTCATCCGAAGTACCCCTATTCACCCGAATCCGGAACATCCGAATTCGTTTCCTTCCTCCATCCGAACTAAAACTGTTCATCCGAAGTCACAACTGTTCATCCGAATCCGGTTCATCCGAATTCGGCTCATCAAGCACCACCCATCCGAATTAGTCTCTGTCCGAAGCAGGTCCTCATCTGAATTCGGCCCCCATCCGAATTCGGGTTCATCCGAATTAGGTCCTCGTCCAAATTACTGTTCATCCGATTACAGCTACATCCGAACTCAGAACATCATCTGAATTAGTACCATCCAGTGTACTATTCATTCGCAGTCCAGCCCATCAGTTTCAAGTTTCCACCTTTAAGATCTTATCTTTTCAATCAGCACTCTAATCATGTCTCTGAAGCTCTCGTACTCGGATCCGAGAACAGAGCACTTGTTCTCTATCCTGACGAGTATGAACAATGGAAATCCCGGTTCCTCAAATTTGTCGGAATGCAACCGCTTGGAAACCTAATGCTTCAGTCCATCTCTGAGGGCCCGTGATCTACTATCGGGAAATCGCAGCCAGACTTGAGGCTGAACCCCCTGTCCTAGCATCTAAGGTTGAAAGAGAACCCACTAATGACGCCGAGAGAGACAGGCAACATGCCGATAAGCGGGCGGAGTATTTGATTTATCAGGCCCTCCCCACTGATATCTTGGTTGGCGTAGACAGCAAAGTGTCTGCCAAAGAAATATGGGACGAATTGGAAGTACAAATGCTGGTGGCAGATCTCGATGATTGTGCCAAAATAGAGGAAGCGAAGGCAAAGTTTACAGAATTTCGTGCAAAAGATGGGGAGTCGTTACAGGCGACGTTTACAAGGTTCTGTGCAGTACTGAATGAGTTGAACAAACTGCGCATTAAAAAGGACAAGGATGACATAAACATCCAGTTCTTTTCAGCCTTAGCCCCCGAGTGGCAGATTGCTTACCGGGCCACACGACGGGTTCTGAACATTCCTGAGGTTTCGATCAATGTCGTCTTCAAAGAGCTCAAAAAGTATCAAGGGGATGTGGATCATCAGAAACATATGGCCAATCAGCTCGCATCTTTGCTGCTATCTGCTTACACTGGCATCAAGCCCAATGATTCCCTAGCCTTGATTACTAACAAGAATATTCCCACGCCATCCTTTGCACAAGGGTCATCTTCATCACAGTACTGGTATGCTTCACCTCCACATGACAGAATAGATGAGGAAGAAGCCGCGATTCAAGAACAAATAGCCTTGTGGACAAATCGTCTCCAACAACGACGTTTTCTCCAACAAGACTAACAACTAGCTCCGCTATGACACCGGTCCGCGGAGGCACTCAGATGAAAGAAGGGATGAACGAAGCGATGATTATCGCCAGGATGATTATCGAAGAGATGACTGGGATGAGAGAAGGTATGACGATAGACGCGACTATCGAGATTATCGTCGTTATGAAAGGCGAGACGATAGGCGTGATGATCGAAGGGACGATTGTCGGGATGACCGTAGGGACGACCGCAGAGATGATAGGAGAGAGACTGATCATAGGGACAAACGGAGAGAAGCTAGCCGAGAACCTCGCCGCGCCGATAAGAGGCCGGTTGAAAGACGGGAAGAAAGGTCGCGGGCCGAAGAACCGAAAGGCGCCGAGGAGCGTCTCTGTTACAAATGTGGGAAACCGGGCCACTTTGCTCGGTAGTGCAATAATAAGTTTGACAGAGGCGTAGGCTACTACGAGAGAAAGTTGGAGGCCGCGAAGAAAAGGACCGATGCAATGGCCCTCGTCGCCCAGGAAGATTACTGGGATGCTGAAGATACCGACGAGGAAGATGATAAGGGCAAGAATTGCTATATGGTTGATCGTCTAGGGTTGGATCACTGTGCCATTTCCACTGCTTCAACTTCAGACCATGCTGCTGAGGGGGAGACAATGAAAAATCCACCAGCATGTCTGATGGCCACAACCGACGATCCAGAATGCTCATCATCCGGTTCAGAGACAAATGAGGTATATTCCTGTTACATTCAAGAGCATGTAAATAATTTATCTGTAAATAATGAATGTACATTGCACACACATATTCTTGATCTACAAGCTAGGTTAAATACTGAAACTGCAAAGTGTGTACAAACTGAACATCTAGCTCAAACTTTAAAAGAGTCGTCTGAATTATATCAATCAAAGTGGTTAACTAATCACAATGTTATAAAACAGATGTTAATCGAAAAAGTAGATGTTCAGGACATGAATATATATCTTGAATCTTGTATGGATAGGTTATCAAATGAAAAACTCTCGTTAAAAGAAGAAATATCTGTACTTTCAAAACAATTAGAGACAGTAAATATGGAAAATATAGACAGTTTAGAAAAATATAAAATGATTGAAGAAGAAAGGATAAGTTTGTACTCACGAATAAAGACCCTTGACGATGCATTTTTAAAAAGGGGTCAAACAGAACAGACTATTCACTTAAATCAGCCCAAAGAAACTAGGATTTACCATTCTAAACAAGGAATCGGTTTTAAAAATCCTAAATATTTGGAAAGGGCCCAAAAAGTTTTACCTTTATTTTATGACATGAACTATGTGTGAGCTGGACTTAAATCTTTCTTTTTTGAGTCATCAAAAGAAGTTTTAAACCAAGAGAATGAGAAACATGTTGAACATAAAGAAAAAGAAATTTCTTTTCAATATGAAGAACTTAACGAGATTTATCCATCTAGAGTACCCACTTTAGAGGAAGACTACTTGTCAACTTATTCAGAAGCTGAATTGAAAACAGAAACTATAAAACCAATTCCTCAACTTTATATTCCTACAAAAGTTCTTCAACATCAAATTAATGTTTAGAAAAGGAATTGAAGTCGTCTCAAAAGAAAGCACTTGATCGTCAATATGCTCTTCTTAAGAGCGAAGAAAAATTTGTAAATCAAACTTTTCAACAAACTGTGGAATTAACTGTCTACAGAGAAAATTTTGACATGGTTTCTCAAAAGTTGAAGGATTTTTCAAAAGAACAAATAGTTTCTCATTCCACCAAAATCCCATATGTGTGATCCAACAAAGGTAAGGCTAAAGCTGAAACTTCTTCTTTCATTTATAAAGGTGAGTGCTCAAAACCGTTTAAAAATGAGGTTTCTAAAAAGACTCAGATCCAATCCAAGTCTTTTAAGAAACCGACTCACCAACAAAAAGAAAGTTCTGTCAAGTCCAAATCTTTCATGCATACTGACTCTAATCGTTTTGTTCCTACAGATTATGTAAGAAGAGTTCCAAAAACCACCATGCTGGATTTTTCAAGTTTTTTTGTGAAGAAGGCTATGATGCCAATGTGTGTAACGATGTATCGAATTCTGTTGCTTGTTTAAAGTACTCTTTCAGTGAATTATTTAATCTATGTCCAACTCGTTATAGACGACAGGTTCCTGAAATGAATGCTTTCGTGCCATACCCTGTTAAAAGAATTCGGAAAAAGAAAATAAAAAATGTTGCATTATCAGCCACAAATAAAGTTGAGACTTGTCCGTTGCCGAGGCCCAAAACCAAAGCAAAGGTCAAAAAGGTGTCAAAAGGTCAAAAACCAAAGGCAATTTCATCGCCTAAGGTTCCAAAGCCCAATAAATCCAATCTGCAATGGATTCCAAAGGGTTATGCATCTAGACCACACATAAATGCTAAATGGGTTCCTAATACTGCACATGTGCCATATACATCTGGAACTCCTAACAAAAAGGGACCCATATTGAGATGGGTACCCAAAGTTGTGTGATCTTTATGCAGATGGTTCTTGGTTACTTCTGATCAAGACCAGTTCCTCAATGAAATGGCTTCTAGTTACCATAGACTAGGACCCATTCTTTTGCTTGTCGGTTGTGCTTAAACCGACACGTTTGGCTTCTGTGCACACAGCTCAGGACCTGGTCTTATCTCATCATGTTTTCTGAACATCTCGGTTCAGAACACGGTTTGATTGTAAATAAACGATGGATGTGTTTGAATGCATATAGTTTTTCATTATATGAATTTATTTGCTTTTCAGGCTAAATCCATTTGGTATATGGATTCGGGTTACTCCAAATATATGACGGGAAGAAGAGAATTGTTGTCCAACGTAGTTGAACAGTATTGCGGAACGGTAAAATTCGGGAACAACCATCAGGCTCACATTAAAGGATACGGGGACTTAGTTCTAAATAATCTACTCATTAAGGACGTTGACTATGTTGAGAGATTATCACATAATCTATTTAGCATAGGACAGCTCTGTGACAAAGGACTAGAGGTAACATTTAGGGCTAAGAACTGCAGTGTAAGGAGTATGGATGGACAAGAAATTTTATCTGGTTCCCGAAACTCTAACCTCTACACCATTGACGTAGCCAAGCTCATAGTAAAGGATAACATTTGCCTCTTATCAAAAGCCTCTTCAAAAGACTCTTAGTTGTGGCATCGAAGGTTATCCCATTTGAATTTTGACAATATTAACAAGCTGGCTGCGAAACAACTGGTCAAAGGTCTCCCTGAATTGCGTTATGAAAAGGACCATCTTTGTGGAGCTTGTGAGAAAGGAAAGATGAAACGATCATCTCACAAACCAAAGCCCGAACCATCAACGAAAAGAGTATTGGAGTTACTTCATATGGATTTATGCGGACCGATGTGGACACAGAGCATAAACGGAAAGCGATATGTGTTGGTTATCGTTGATGACTATTCACGATATACCTGGGACAGATTCTTGCGATCCAAGGACGAGACAGCTCAAGAAATCATAGATTTTATAAAGAGTGTCGAGACCCAACAGCAGCTGTCAGTTCAATCAATCAGATCCGATAACGGCACGGAGTTCAAGAACTCGGTAGTTGAGGGCTTCCTTCGATCCAAAGGTATTCAGCATCAATATTCTACTGCTAGAACGCCACAACAAAATGGAGTCGTGGAAAGGTGTAACCGTACGCTTGTGGAAGCTGCTCGCACAATGCTAACATACTCAAAGCTACCTCCATTCTTGAGGGCCGAAGCCGTATCAACAGCCTGCTATACACAAAATCGCTTCATTATCCATAAGCGCTTTAATAAAACTCCTTACCAACTCTTTTTGAATAAAGTGCCTTTTATCAAGTACTTACGTGTATTTGGTTGCAGGTTCTATGTGCTGAACGATAAAGACAACCTCGGGAAGTTTAGCGAAAAGGCGGATGAAGCGATCTTCATTGGATACTCATCCAACTCGAAGGCTTATCGCGCATTCAATACCCGAACCAGGACAGTCAATGAAAGTGTGCATGTCACATTTGATGAGTTGGCTGAACTGGCACCCGAAGTTGATCATACAGGACCTCGCATTACACAAATGCTTGGAGACTCTTCTACTAACCCTACTCCTTTTTCTTCTTCTGATTTAGTTAATTTGTTTGATCCTTTTACATAGAATTTTTCGGTCCTAATGCTAATGTGTCTAATGTTGTCAATAATGTAGGTAATCCTTCCAATTCAACTGCACCACAAAGTTTTTCCGCTCCATCTTCATCCACATCATACCCTCATCCATCAACATCATCTAACGATACATCCGCAGTTGAATCTACTCCTGTAATACCCTCACATATAATGCCAAATATCCTTCCCTCACCTGAACACTCGGAAATCGAACCGGAACCAGTGGTACCATCATTTGAAACCATTGACCATGAATCTTCATCCATCCCCACTTTAACCACTGAGATTCCATCCCGAGCACCCCTTCCACACGAGATTAAATGGACCCGAAGTCACCCAACATATCAAATCATTGGTGATGTTTCAACTGGAGTCCAAACTCGTTGGGCGTCTGCTAATGAATGCCTCTTCGCGCCATTCCTTACTATGATAGAGCCCACTCGTGTGGATGAAGCCCTAAAAGATCCAGATTGGATAATTGCAATGCAAGAGGAACTCAACCAGTTTGAACAGCTAAGAGTATGACGGTTAGTTCCCAAACCAAAAGACCGTACAGTGATCGGAATAAAGTGGATTTTTAAGAACAAACGAGATGAGAACGGCATTGTGATAAGGAATAAAGCGAGACTTGTTGCCAAAGGCTACCGACAACAAGAAGGGATAGATTATGACGAGACCTTCGCTCCAGTTGCACGGATCGAAGCGATCATAATCTTCTTGGCGTACGCGGCACACAAGGACTTCAAAATGTACCAAATGGACGTCAAGACAGCCTTTCTCAACGGTGAACTTAACGAAGAGGTGTACGTTGAACAACCACAAGGTTTTGTTGACGCATACAAACCTGACCATGTTTATGTGTTAGATAAAGCCCTCTATGGTTTAAAACAAGCACCTCGCACATGGTATGATAGTCTTTCTAATTTTCTTATCTCTGCCGGTTTCTGTAAAGGTGTGGTGGACACAACTCTGTTCACTAAAAAGGAAGGCCCACATATAATGCTAGTACAGATATATGTCGATGACATTATATTTGGATCAACTGACAGTAATTTCTGTAAGGATTTTTCAGCCCTAATGGAGTCCAGGTTCGAGATGAGTATGATGGGGGAAATGAATTTTTTCCTCGGATTACAAGTCAAACAACTTGAGGATCGGATTTTTGTGAACCAGTCGAAATATACTCTTGACATTCTCAAGAAGTCTAAGTTAGACTCTTGCACGAGTATCGCAACTCCCATGGCCTCCAACTGTAAGTTAGACACTTATCCTTCTGGGAAAAGTGTCGATAATACAACTTACAGAGGGATGATAGGATCCTTACTCTATCTGACTGCTAGTAGGCCGTATATAATGTTTTCAACATGTCTTTGTGCTCGCTTTCAGGCCGACCTGAAAGAATCACATCTAACTGCGGTAAAACGCATTTTTCGTTATCTTAAGGGTACACCCGATCTTGGTCTATGGTATCCAAAGGGAACCGATTTCGATCTTACCGCTTTTTCAGATGCTGATTTTGCAGGTTGTAGAGTTGACAGAAAAAGCACGTCGGGAGGAATACAGTTCTTGGGAGATAGACCGGTGAGTTGGTCCTCCAAAAAGCAGAATTGTGTTTCAACATCCACAGCTGAGGCTGAGTATGTAGCAGCTGCAAGCTGTTGCTCTCAAGTGCTGTGGATGAGAACACAATTACGCGACTATGGATTCTCACTCACCAATATCCCAATTTACTACGATTCTCGAAGTGCAATTGCCATCTCTTGCAATCCCGTGCAGCACTCTCGAACGAAACACATAGATATCAGGTATCATTTTATTAAAGATCACGTAGAAAAGGGAACCATTGAGTTGTATTTTGTTGGCACGGAATATCAACTTGCAGATATATTTACTAAAGCTTTAGACGAACCTCGTTTTCAGTTTTTAGTTCCCATATCGGCATGTTGAATCCGCCTTCCAATTAAATATCAGATATTGTCTTAAATAATTCTATTTTAATCTATCATGTTTGAAATTCCTTTATTTTAGAAAATATCTGTTATTTAAATTTAAGGATTGTGTCACAAAATTGAAACTCAATATTTCATTATGTATGTACGTTTTTAATAATTAATGATCCTGACAAATTGCTGTGTGAATTGTTCATCTCTGAGTGAGACGCAAACATAATTCAGGATTGTCTGTATCTTTAAGGCTAAAAAAAGGTTCACGAACTTACTCTGAAATAGAAAAGGAAATGATTAGGTATTTATTTGAGGGGGAGTATAGTTAGGATGTTAATTTTTATAATTCTTTGTTTCTTTTTAATTTTCGTAGTTAAATTTTTTAAATTTTAGGTTGGTTATATCTTAGTTTATTTTTAAGTTTACTTTAATAGGTCAGAAAATCTCAAAAAGATTTTAATTGTTCAAATTTATCAAAAAGCCAAAAATATTTTATTTTAGTTTATTTTGTTTTTGTCTCAACTTAAATAATCAAAGAAAATATCAAAAATATTTTATTTTTGCTTTTTTTTTTAAGAAAACCACAAAAAGATTAATAAATTGGGCCACAATTTTTTTTATTAATTAACTATCTTGTTTTTATTTTGTTTAGCCCACTAGTTTTGTTATTTTGTGTGTGTGGTTGGTGTTGTTATGAAAATCCGGCAGACCAACACCTCTTTGGGCACGGATCTCACAGCCCGACCCGACCCGGTTGCCTTTAAAAAGGTGGGTCAACCGGTCAAACCCTTACCTTTCTTCAATCTCAAGCTTTCTTTCTTTCTTTCTTCTTCCTCTCGTCGACATCCCCACCGCCAAACCACCATAACCGACTTCCAAGCTTTCTGAATCACCATTTTATCTCGTTTTTCTTGCGTTTTTCATCTACGGCACTACCACGTAACATTTCTTTAACTTTATTTTAGCTTTTAACTTACTATTATGAGTGTTTGATTTTCAAATTTTTTATAGTATGTATTTTCGGTTTTTGCTTCATTTAGGGCTTTAAATCTGCTTATTTTACTTTGTTGTAGTTAGATAAAATGTTCCTTATATGTTTTTAGTCTAGGATCTTTAATTTCATGCATTTTTGTCACATTTTTAACTGTTCACGTTGAATATTGCATGAACACATTAACTGCACACATGCATTTCGGACGTCCGAATTCGGACCAAGCCCGGAATTCGGATGTCCCAACTTAGATACATTTTCAAAATTTTCAAAATACACAGATCGAATTCGAACACTGTGCATCCGAATTCGGTCCCTCAAAAATATTTCAAAAAGTTCAATAAGTCTAAGTCTCAGTACTATTCATCCGGATTCAGATGGCATCCGAATACGGTTTTCATCCGTTCACTCCATTACATTTTCATTCCATGCATCCCATCCGAATTCGGACCACTATCACCCACTTCATCCGAATTCGGCCCACTCCTCATCTTCACTTTCAACCATTTCGGTCCCCATCTGAATTCGGGCCATCATCACTTATCATCCATCCGAATTCGGACAGTCATACATCATATATCATGCATCATCCGGATTTCGCCCGGATCCGAATTCGGTGACACTGTTCATCCGAATTCGGACCATCCGAATTCCAACACTTAGCATATTTTTTTATAATTTTTCCATTTTTTTACATTTTCACTATAAATTAAAAATCCAAAAATATTTTCATTCCGGTGCACCATTGATTAGAGTTAGGATTAGTGTTTGAGTGAAAAAGTCTGATCTAACATTGGTCTCTTAACGATTGACTTTGGACTTTATTAGTAGAATTTTATTCTACTAATAAAGACCTGATGCTTTAAACAGATCAGGCAGTTTCTATTTCACACTTATCTAGACTTCACATCAACGTCTTATCATTTAACGTCTTTTGTTATAACTTTGATGCACCTTTGCAGGATGATGGAACCAGCTGTTGTTCTCACCCTACCCCATCCCCCGATTCCCAATAACAACGCCCAACTACCCGAACAATCCATCCTCCCACAGGCCGAGTTTGTCGAGTTTATACCCCATAACAGGCAGCTCGATGTCTCCATCCTCACCAAAGAACCACAAACCCTCGCCTTTGATATCGTCCTTCACCACCCCATATATTACACTCTGTCTACCGCGATCGCCGTTCCCCAGATATACTTGCAACAATTTTGGAACCGATTGCACTTTGTTCCCGACGCTGAACCCCACTTCACTACCACCATTGACTGTGTCCCAGTCAAAATCACCATCGCTGCCATACGCCATATACTTCGCCTACCCGCCGAAGCCTATTTGCCAACCTGCCTTCAGTTTGATCCCATTCCTTCCATCCAAGAAACCCTCACAGAAATACAAACCCTGATTTACGACGGGCCCCTTACCAAACCATCTGACTTCAAAACCAAGCATCTCCAATCTCATTGGCGAATTCTATTTGATGTCATCAACAAATGCTTCACAGCAAAGCACTCTGGCCACGACTCAGCCTCCGCCCAGGTCCTAGCCATGTTCACCGGCTTTGCTTTCAACCGCCATGTGGATTACGCATCTTTTCTCTTTGAAGAATTGAAGAGAGTTCACATCAAAAGGGGCACCAAAAGAGGCCGCAAATACATCCCTCTGAAACGTTTCCTACAACTTATCATCCAATACGCCATGGATAATAATGAGGACATTCACGAGCGGCCTGAGGCCGATGTCTACCCTACAGTGGCCATTCAGAAGCTTAATTTGCCAAAGGGGGCACCATCTGTGCCGATAATGACTATCCCTTTCTCACTTCTTCTAAAAGCAAGGGAATTGGAAAGGGTTCGGGCATATATTCGAGCGTTTTATCCAGATGAAGCTTAGTCAGAACCTACTGAATCTAGCCAATCCGAAGGTGAGGCTAGGATAAGTGAGGATGAGGGAGCAGAGGCGGAGGTACAACAATCATTGGGGATAGGTGAGCGGGAGCCTGTGTTTGTGAGTGAGGGCGAAGGAGGTGAGGCGGCAGAGGTGGCGGATTCCGAACGAACCGTCTCTGTCGTACGAGGGATAGATATTAATTCTGAGGGTGACCGCAGCCCTATAAGCCGGACCACCCACCAAAAGACCATCAGGCCAATGGTCGAAATCACCCCCACCATCCACTTGGTATCCCCTCAAAGGGACATTACTTCGTTCCACGGGGATTTTGCACATACGTCATCGCCCTCTCATTCGGAGAGTGGCGGTGTTGAACGAGGTCACAATCCTCCCCACGTGACCGAACCTCTTTCATTCACCATTCCATCCCCACAAACACACACCATTCACGATGCCTCTGTGGCATCCCCAAGAGCTGCCTCCGTGGCAGCTCAACAACCTTCTGGATCTGAGCGTCCCATAGTGGAGCCAGAAATGATGGAAGGAAGACCTGAAGTGGCTCCATCAATGCCATCCACTTCAAGCCATCTCCCAATAAACTTGGAGATGTTAACGGCAGCTCTTCGTGCTGTCGGTGTTATTACCCGGGCTGACCTGGACGCCCAAAAGGAAGCTGCTGAGGAACGACACATCGCCCTTCTCTCACTTATAAAGGGTTAGGGTGTCGCTTCTGAAGCTGTGCCTCCACCAGGATCCCATTCAGTCCAGGCACAAATTACAGAGCTCTCGGACAAAATCGATGCGCTAACCCGTCTTATCCTTCAAGTCCAGGAGCAACTGAACTCCAGGATGGACCGCCTGGAATCGGCCGTTATTGAGCTACAATGCCGTCTTAGGCTGAGTCTCAGAAAAGAAAACATGACGATCAGGACGACCCTGATCGCCATGAGGGGAAGAAAAGACAGAAAACTCAGTTTGAGGACCCCATGTTGATTGAAGGGGGAGCTATCACCGAAGGAACAGAGTTTCAGGGGTCTGGGGATCAGAGTCATGAGGCTCGGGAGACGCAAATGATAGAGTATGAACCCTTACAAATTGAAGGTCTGCTCCTTTAGATCCTATGTCAGCAATGGTGGAATATGAACCTCAATATGAAAAAGTCAAAATCATATTAGTGTCTGACTCAGACTCAGATACTGATAACGACTATCTCTTTCTCACACCAAAGTCTGAACCTCAATCACCGCAAAAATCATCCTCCTAGTTGAAGTTTTGGATTCCCCAACCCATGCACCTGAAGATGAAATAATTTCTACCATCCAAATAACTTCACCTTGTCCCATAGAAACTCCATCAATCCAAATCACCCCCACACCAACATAAGTCCCATTAGTTATACCTACCCCAACAGTCCAAACAACCCTTCCAACTCAATCAACTCCGCCAGCTCACATTGTTGAATCATCAGGGTCCCGAACTGTTGACTGCTTTGCTACAAGAGACGTCACCCCAATATACGACATGACAGACGTAGAATGGGTCCGATGGTACTCATGGGGTAAAGTTCACTCTCTGGATGCAGAAACGATAGCCAAATTGAGTCAGGACCGGAGGGCTCGAGTCTTGAAACTTCTTGAAGCTCCTCCTACCGAATTAGAAGAACCTCCGGTCCAAGGGTTAAAAGAATTCTTGAAGAAATTCCCGGCTGAACAATTTCAGAATCCTTTCTTAGAAGAAAGATTCAAGATGGTATTTAGAAAGAAGCCGGGGTCTTACAGTAGACGTCTTATGATGGTGATGACCGATGCATCTCGAGCTGAACAAGCAGAATATAATCAAATGATGCTAAGGGAAAAGAGCGATAAGAGCAAATATTGGTCTAAATAAAAAATTGTTAAGATCAATAACATCCATATGTACAAAAGAGCCAGAGTATTCACTCCGGCATTTGAGGTACTCAGAGAAGACGGAACAATTCAAGAATTGCATGAGAGTGACCTTGATATTGCAAATATTGACGACATCGAGCTTCTGCACAACAAGCTGAAAAACAAAATCAAGGGTCGTCTGACTCACATGACTGCAGTTGCAGCCCTGGTCCGATGCATGAATCGCCGCTCAATTGTGATGTGCCTCAGAGATTTTCAGATGGCAATTGAGAGTACCTTAGTCAAAGTGGGTCTTAAAGCTCCTGATCAAGATATATTTTTGGTAGACCACTATCCGGCCTATAAAGTTCTGCTTCGAGGACAGGCAGGTGTTATATTTTTGAACCAGAAAGGTTACAAAAGGTTCATGCGCTTTGAGGATCTTCCCTGTTACTCCGACGGTACTATCAGATTGGTTCGAGCCGCGCTTACTCAGAAAGTTCAAGATTTTGACGCTCAACCAGATCCGGAACTCAGATGCTCACCAAAGGAGATTCAGGATATCCTCAGTGGCATAGAATACCTGAACGAAAGGCTACATATGAGACAAGTGATCAGACGCTTCGATGTCATCCTTGGACTCCGAGAATCTACCGATCATGCTAAAGTTCCAGGACCTCCACGTTGATCGAAAAGGGGGAGATTGTTAGACATTTAATTTCGATCATGTGGACTTACTTTGTAATAATTATTTACTTAGTATTTAGTCTTGTATTTATTTCCTTTGTATTTTATTTCTCTGTAAAAGTCTAGGGGCCATTTGTGTCAATATCCCATAGATAATTAAAGGAGCCTAGAAATAGGCTCCTAGGGTTTTGAAGCAATACACGGTTGAAACATTGATATTATTACAGCCGCCAGAGAGCAAATATTCTCTCAACATTCCATTTGTCTTTCTTCATCATTTCCTAATTATTGAGCTTGATTCTTCTTGGGTTTTGATAAAGAAACATAAAGGTGTTGATATACAAAGGGAATACATTATAACAAGAAGGACCAATTCTGCAAGTAAAAAGTGGTTTGAGGGACCGCTACTGCAACTTTGGAAGTTGAGGGACCGTTTCCATAATTTTGAACAAACAAAACCACATGGACCATTTCTGTAAATATTGAAATGATTTATCATTCTGAAATGGTTGTTCGTTTTTTCCATCGAAATTCGAAAACGCTTAAATTATATTGATTGGTCTTTTTTACCATTTAGTTAATCATTCGCACGAAATATTGAAATGATTTATCATTTTTTAATTTTAAATGTTTTTGTTTGGAAAAAATGGCAAACAATTTCGGTTGTCAATTTAACTAAATGGAAAAAACAACCGCTTAATCAAGTTTTAATGTTTTTTTTATCAATTAACACAATTAAAAATTTTGATTTTTAATTTAACCAAACAAAAAAACGGCCAACCAGTTTAGTTTTAAATATTTTCGCTCGGAGAAAACGATGAACCATTTCGATCTTAAATTTAACAGTTGAAAAGAACGCCAACTGATTTAATTTTAAATGTTTTTGCTCCGAAAAGCCATGAACTCCGATTTTTTATTAACCAAACGGAAAAAACAATCAATCAATCTATAAAATTTTCAAATTCAGAAAATGACGAATTATTTCACTTTTTAATTTTTTGGAATGAATAGAAC
The DNA here is from genome assembly GCA_020465985.1 of Centrapalus pauciflorus. Classification (NCBI taxonomy): domain Eukaryota; kingdom Viridiplantae; phylum Streptophyta; class Magnoliopsida; order Asterales; family Asteraceae; genus Centrapalus; species Centrapalus pauciflorus. The sequence continues at coordinate 88,844 of JAANYP010002116.1, read as the reverse complement.
AACATATCATTTAGATTTTCAATTTAACCAAATACGTATATGTATATACATACATACATACATATATATATATATATATATATATATATATATATATATATATATATATATATATATATATATATATATATATATATATATATATAGGGGTGGGTTCAATGGAGAACCTTATGCATCGAAGAACCTTGAAGAACCACAATGCATCGCTAGAAAAACTGAAATGCATCACGCGGGAATTTGATGCATCACGTGGAAGTAATGATGCATTACGGGGGAATTGTGATGCATTTGTGGTGGTGCATGGAGGTTCTTCAAAGTTCTTCGATGCATGGAGGTTCTCCATTGAACCCACCTATATATATATATATATATATATATATATATATATATATATATATATATATATATATATATATATATATATATATATATATATATATATATATATATATATATATATATATATATATAGAATCAGGTTCATCAGCGTACCTATAAGATTCCAGCGTACCCTAATGTGAATGATCATTCACATATATTTTTTTTGAATAGACATGTATAAGACAACATTATAAGACTTTTTTTCAAAAGGAGCAACATCATAAATCTTGTGAATGGTAAAAAAAATCATGTGAATGGTCATTCACACCATTCACATGGTGTGAAATGACCATTCACATGGATGACCATTCACATAAATATGCATTGAGCATTCACATAATTTTTAAGGACACAGAAAGTGTGAATGTATGTGAAATTCATATATCATGTGTATAACATTAAATTAAACATGGTTATGAGAAAAAAATTTAAAAAAAGTTTTTTAAGGTTGGTACCTTCGGGTCCACTTGATTTCGAGAGGTACCTTTTTGAACCTTAATCTATATATATATATATATATATATATATATATATATATATATATATATATATATATATATATATATGTGTGTGTGTGTGTGTGTGTGTGTGTGTGTAATTACGCAAACCAAATAAAAACTTATTTTTCGGAACAAAAAACAAAATATAAATTTGAAAAAGCTTATTAAAGTTATAAAACTGATTAAAATTTGAAAATTTATTAAAACCATATATAATATAAACAAAATGACGCAAACCTGTTGAAAGACATATAACAATAATATACACACACACAATTATATATATATATATATATATATATATATATATATATATATACATATATATATATATATATATAACATAAAAAAACTAAAACTAAAAATAATAAAAAACTGGAAAAAAAGAAATTTGTTGTATTTGTTTCCAATTAATTAATATTAATATTTTTATTATTTTTTATATCTATTTGTTTTATTAAAATAAAGAGTTGGTAATGAGTTGTAATTAAAAGTGTTAAAAGTGTAAATATAAACAAGGGCAAAATGAGGATTTCAATTGGTCCCTGTGGTTTGTTGAAAATTATGAAAACGGTCCCTCAACTTCCAAAGTTGCAGTGATTATCCCTCAAACCACTTTTTACTTGCTGAATTGGTCCTTCTATTTCTAAAATTTAAAAATGACGATTTTGCCCTTATCTCAATTACAATTTTGGTAATTTCAATTTTGGTCCTTTTTCTTAATTTTTTATTTTTTGGTTTTAAATTTAAAATATTAATTTAATAAACTATGATTTGATTCATTATTAAAAATTATTTTTATTTATATACTTAATTAGTTAATTTATGCATCTTTTTATGTATTCAAATTATTTATTAAAGTTTTATATATTTATATTTTATTGGTTAAACTATTTGTATAATTTTATTATTATATTTTTCTATCAAACTATTTCATTACGTTAATAGAATTTGAATTTATGTATATTTTGATTTAAATTTACTAATTCATTACGTTTTGATTTAAATTTACTAATTTATTATCTAGATTTAAATAATTTGTTACGCTAATAAATTTTTATTTAAATTTATTATTTTATTTGTTTGGATTTAAATATTTTGTTATGCCAGTACGTTTTGATTTAAAATTTTGATACGTTAATACTTAAGTGAAAATTAACAAAATATTTAAGTGAAAATAAATAAAACATATTAATGTGCAAACTTTTAAATCAAAATGATTAAAATAATATATTGAAATCAAAACGTATTGGCATAACAAAATATTAAAAGTAAAAAAAATAAAATAGTAAATTTAAATCAAAGCGTATTAACGTAACAACATATATTATTTTAAATAAAATAAATTAAAAGATAAATATAATTCTTTATTTCTAATATATTTATAAATATTAATTAATATAAAATATAAATAAAATATATATTTCTTACATCTTTAAATATTAACAAATAGATAAGATTTTTATATACATCCAAATTATATATTATATATACTTGTCTATACATCTAATTAAAAAATATATTATTTGTTTATTTATAAATCTATTAATATATGTTAATAATAAATACAAATTGTATAAAATTAACCAATAAAATATAAATAAATAAAAATTAAATAAATAAATTGAATACATAAAAATATTCATAAATTAACTAATTAAGTATAAAAATAAAAATAGTTTTTAGTAAATAAATATAGATTTATTTTACAAAATAAATAAGTATAATTAATAATAAGGGTAAATTACAATTTTCATCACTGTGGTTATATGCAAATTATGGAACAGGTCCTTTTCACGTCGAAATGACAAATTCTGCATCTATGGTTACCTATTTGTTATGTTTTTAATCCTTTGACCAGCCATTTTTTTAATATGACCATTTTGCCCTTGAGATAATTATAAAAAATTAGTAATGAACTTTGTTTTTAGTAAAAGGAATAAAAAAACTCAAAACTCTTTTTATTTAACTATTAACAAAGGTTTTTTTTTCTTCTTCTTTAAAGAAATCTATCTCTCTCCCCTTCTTTCTCTCTCTCTCTCTCTTCCATTCAGTCACCGGCAGGCGACAGCCACCCTCCGGTCAGCCACCCTGCCGCCACTGCCACCACCAACCTCAAACCCGAACATCATCGGTCTGAGAGAACCACGAACAAAATCGAAGCCAACGTCAATCAAAGGGGGGTGGAAAGATAAATCGATTGAAGAGGGAGGAAGAGACGGGAGACGGAACGAGATTCAAACATGAACATAATTGTCACGAACAAACTCGAAGCCGCATGCGCCTCCGCCTCCGGGGATGGTCCAGAGACGGGAGACGGACCAGGAGCAGAGTTGGGGAATAAAAAATCATCAGTGAAGTAAGATGTTTGTTTGTGAAGGAAAGAGTTCACATGCTTGAAGAGTTGAAGGCACCAAAAAAGTGAAGAAAAACATGATGCATGTTAACGTTGCTGATGAAAAATTTGATCTCAAATGAATCTAATAAAAATACAAAGAGAAACCTGAATAGATTTTCAAGTTTAATCGTGATAGAAATCAATCAGACATAAAAAGGAAGAATTAAAAGTTTAGCAACGGTAAGTGATTTCATACCAAATCAACAGCCATTTTTAATCTCTTTGAGTGGTTGGGGACCGACGTGCGGCGGCGATAAATCAAAACAAAGAGCAAAGTAAAGTAAGAAAGACAGGTTGAATTTAATGGGGGAAGATTGGAAGAAGAGCATCAGTATGTTAAATGAGAGAGAGAGAGAGAGAGAGAGAGAGATATTTGTTAACAATTGAAATAAAATTACATTTTGGATTTTTTTTTTTAATTATATTCATTGTTTAATTTTTATGAAATAGGAAGTTGATTACCTATTTTATTATATCATTAAGGGTAATGTGGTCATTTTTAAAAAGATGACTGGTCAAAGGACCAAAAGAAAGACAAATCATCAACGATAGGTGCTGAAACTGTAATTTCAATGTGAAAAGGACTGAATCCATAATTTACATATAACCACATGGACGAAATTTGTAATTTACCCTAATAATAATGATAATAATTATAATGATAATAATAATAATGAGAATAATAATAATATATTTGATAATGAATCAAATCATAATTTATTAAATCAGTATTTCAAATTTAAACAAGAAATTAAAAATTAAGAAAAAAATACCAAAATTGAAATTACCAAACTTGTAATTGAGAGAAGGGCAAAATCATCATTTTTAAAATTTAATAAATAAAAGGATCAATTCTGCAAGTAAAAATTGATTTGAGAGACCGCCACTGCAACTTTAGAAGTTGAGGGACCGTTTTCATAACTTTGAACAAACCACAGGGACCATTCCAGTAATTTAATGGATAACGGACTAATTTTGAAAGTAAACCTTGATGATAATGACTGATTTTGCAAAACTGAAAGTTTTGGGACCAAATCTAAAGTTTGATACAAGCCACAACAACAATTTTGTAACGGTCCCTCAACTTCCAAAGTTGCAGGCGCGATCCCTCAAACCACTTTTAACTTGCAAAATTGGTCCTTCTATTTCTAAAATTTTTAAAAATAACGATTTTGCCCTTCTCTCAATTACAAGTTTGGAATTTCAAATTTTGTTCCTTTTTCTTAATTTTTTATTTTTGGTTTTAAATTTGATAATATTAATTTAATACATTATGATTTGATTCATTATTAAATATATTATTATTATTAATTATACATATTTACTTTGTAAAATAAATCTATATTTATCTACTAAAAATTATTTTTATTTATATACTTAATTAGTTAAATTATGCATCCTTTTATGTATTCAATTTATTTATTAAAGTTTATTTATTTATATTTTATTGGTTAATTTTATATGATTTGTATTTTATTTTAATATATATTAATAATTTTATAAATAAACAAACAATATATTTCTTTAATTAGATATATAGATAAGTTGTGAAAACCTCCCCTTAGGGGGCAATCCTTAGAGTCTAGGTCCCATATCTTGCAACACGATATCAATCATAACTAAGATAGAGATTAAGTGCGGAATTTCAAATTACAGTACAAACATTTTAGGATTTAAGTTTAATACAATTTCAGTACAGATTACAGTTTTCAAATTAAACTTATTAAGGGTACAAGACTTTTAGGCACAAAAAGGCCTCAGTCAAACCTACTCTACATCTTAGGGGGAAATTTTTAATCAAACCTATTTGATGCACTTGAAGGTATAATTTAAGGCCTGTTTATGCCTTATTGAATCCTGAAAAGTGATTTGCAATATCAGCCAAAGCTGTTTACCCTGTTGCATTCGTTGCAACAAAGGCATATTGTCCAAGCTGTTCTGTCTGCTGAACAGGCTGGACATAAACTGTCTACGCTGCTCTGTTCTGTTTAGCAGCTTGGACAGATTCTAAGTGTTCTGTTCTTTGTGAACAGAATCTGTTCTTTGTGAACAGACTAAACACTTTGTGGAATATGTTTCCAAGTCCTCATGTATTGTTTTTGACTACAAGATCGGTTTACAATTCGAAGACAAGTGGAAAACAGTAACTGCGAAAGTCTGCCTACGTTGTTCTGTTACATGAAGACAAATGGATTTCTGAAAAGGGTGACAGACATTTTCTTTTATCAATATCGCCTTAAAAAAAGAAGAAAGATGCAAAGTTGACATTCCTCTTTTGGTTAAAGCCTTATGCAACAGTGACAAAAAGAAAAAGACAAAGATTCTGCCACATGAAGACAAGTCTGCTTTATCAGAATGTGCAGAAAAGCTGTTTTGTCTTTTTGGAAAGACATCCCACTTTCTCATTGTCCAATGAAGAAGCTTCACTGAGATTCTCAGTGAGAGTATAAAAGGAAGCTTCTAAGGATTGTGAGATATCCAAGAGTGAGAAATCAGATCGTGCATTAAAATGTGTTTTTCATGCATGCAAGTCTGCTTGAATATAACAGTACGTGTGTCTAAGCTGTCCATCTGTGTCTTATAAAATCAGTGAGAGCATCTAAGTGAGTGTAGTCATTGTATCTAGTCTAAGTGTGTCTTAGATTAGTTGAACATCTGTTGCATTTGTCATCTCAGCTTGAACCTTTCCGCAGTTCAGGCTTGTTTGTAATTAACACTTGTTAATAATATACACAAACATTGAGAAAAGAGTGTTGAATTTTAATTAGCTGTATTCACCCCCCCCCCCCCCTCAACAGCTTAGAACAATACTCTAGGGAAACATTTTGGGACCTACAACTGGTACCAGAGGAGATAGAGTGTGTGTCAACTCTAGATCTCTCATTCTCCTTACTTTCTCATGGACAACAGTGCTGCAAGTTCCTCCTCTTACTATGACAATGGTTCAATGGCAAAACCCCCCAAATTTAATCATCAAAACTTCTCTGGTTGGAAGTGCAGAATGATGCTCTACTTAGAGAATCTGGATGTACAACTGCCAGAGATAGTAATGGAAGGTCCCTATGTGCCAACTTCTGTTACTACTATCACTCCTGCTGTTGAAGGAGCTGCCTCTAAAAGCAGAACTTTTGAGAAGGCCAAAGCTCAATGGTCTGATGAAGACAAAAGGCTGGTTGCTCTTGAGGCAAAAGCCAGGAAGAACCTGGTCATTTCTCTTCCTGATGATGTGTTCAAACAGGTTGAGAAGATGAAGACTGCAAAGGAGATGTGGGATACTTTGTGTACCGTCTATGATGGTCCCACAATCACACTGGATAACAGGATCAACAATCTTGTTAGACAATATGAACTCTTCTTTGCAAAACCAAAGGAGTCACTCACAGAAACCTATACCAGGTTCACTGCTCTTATCAATGATCTCAAAGCTGTTGGGATCACAAAGGACAGCTTAACTCTGGTGAATAAATTCTTAGACATCCTACCTGAAGAATGGAACTATTTTTCTACTATCTTGAGAAATTCAGGTACCATCAAAGGTATATATCTTGTAAACCTGTATGGATCCCTACTGAATGATGAGCAGTCAAGGCAACAGAAAAGAAATGCCTTGGAAATGTCTAAGAGAGGTGCTGCCTTAGTGGCCAGCGTGAGACAACCTGTTGGTCAGGTATGTGATGTCTTCACACAACCTGATCAACAGGCTGATGATGAAAGGGAAGAGATGTCTGAAGAGGAAGACTGTGAAGATCTTGCTCAACTTGATGATGAGAAAATGATTGCAATGCTTGTCAAAAAGTTCAACAAGAAGAGGTTTGGTGGAAGAATGTTGCAGAGGAACTCAAATGCTGTAAAAAAGAAGGCATTTGATAAAACTAAGGCTCAGTGCTTTAAATGTGGCAAAACTAGTCACATAGCTGCTGACTGTGTGTCTAAAGCTGTTGGCCAGTCATCCAAACAATTCAAGACAAATAGGGACGATGGCTATAGGGTTAAGTACCTTATGGCCATGGCTAAGCTAAAAAAGTTGGAAAACTCAGTGGCTTCCAACAAGCAAAAGGGACTCATGGCCAAGACATGTGATTGGGATGAATCTTCAGATGAGGAAGATAACAACTGTCTGATGGCTAACACTGATGTCCCATCATCCAGCAGTTTCAAACAGGACCTGGCTGAAGCTGAAGTCGAAGCCTTCAGCAGCTTAGAGAACTGGAATCCCACAATGATGTACAAGGTACAAAACTTTATGGCTTATAGTTCTGATGAAAAAGTAAAAATGTTTGAATATATGCTTGTTGATTTAAAAGCTGTTGTTGAGAACCACAATTTCTTACTGTCTGAAATCTCTAAGCTTAAAAATGATCTTGACATAAAATCCAGTAAACTGGACAGTTTCCATAAGTTGACTCTTGGTGCCAATCTGCACAAAAAGTCAGCCATTGCATTAGTCAACAGATCCCTGCACAAATCCAAGCCTATCTTGGAGGGGATCTTGACAAAGTAGCTTCTATTGTTGAGATAAATAATCTGAAAGATGACTTATCCACTCTTGGTGAGCTTCCTAGCACTTTCATTCATAAAGTAAATGGTAAGCTAGTCTCAACAAACAGGTTTGTCAGGCCTCAAAATACTGACAGCTTGTGTGAAAAAGCTCCAAAAGCTGATGATGGAATATGTTTTCCATCAAATCAGCTTGCTAAGTGCCTTGCTGATTCACACAAGCAAAAGAAAGGAAAACATGCTCAAACTGCAGATGTGAACTCTAAACCTGTTGACAAAACAGGCTCTGGGTCCAAAGCTGATGGTAAGAGACCTGTTAATCCTTTTGATGCTAATCATTTTGAGAAAAAGTTTTTAAAAGGTAAGCAGCCTGCTTTCAACAGGGTAAGTCTAATGTTGAAAGCAAATCTGCTGTCATTTCAAATAAGTTTTTAAATAATAGTGGAAAATTGGTTATAAATGAAGGTAAGTCTTTCAGAACCAAAAGCAATGATCATGTTGATAGGCAACATCAATCACATCTCACTAAGGGCAAAGTCAAAGCCATTGCTCAACCTGAGAAATTTGGGAATAAGTTTCCCAAACCTGTGGAAGGTCAAAGGCCAATCAAGCTTTCTGTGGTTGATATCTGTCCTCCCAAAAAGAGGAAAGAAGATACAGGTAAAGCTGTTGCCATTGTGTCTTCCACCCAAACTGTTGATTCATCTAGAAATAGTAATAAGTTTGCTAAACCTGCTGACAGAATCAACAAAAATAATCCAAAATATGTTTTTGGAGGTTCTTCTTCCAAAAAGGCTAAAAAGAGAAAATGCTATAAGTGTGGGAAGAAGACACATATGGCCAAAGACTGTCCTGAAACTGAGGACATGAGGCCTGTTGACTCTGCTAGTTCCATCATTGCAAAAACAAGCAGTGTTGGAAGTAACATAGTCAATGAGGATGGTATCGAAGCTGATATCATCCAAATAGGAAATATTAGTGTGGATATCACTGGTCCATCAACAAAGGTGGATGAAGTAGGAGAACTCATCCCTATGATGAGTTCCCCTAAAAATAACTAATATTTTCTCATGACACTCTGCAGGACAAACAACCATCCCAGGTTTGGTACTTGGAAAGTGGCTGCTCAGGACATATGACAGGTTGCAAGGAACTGCTGAGTGATCTCAGGCCTGAAAAAGGGCCAAAAGTCACATTTGGTGACAATGTACAGGGATTCACAGAAGGATATGGAACTCTTCAAGTTGGTGCTGCACTGGTCATAAGGGTAGCCTATGTGGTTGGGCTGAAACATAATCTTGTTAGCATATGTCAACTGTGTGATGCTGGCTACAAGGTTAACTTTGATGAGCACCTGGGTTACATATTGGATCCCTAAGGCAAAGTTGTGCTGTGTGCACAATGAAAGAAAGGTGTTTATGTTGTGGATATGAAATCTGCTGATCCCACAACTGAAACCTGTTTTATCTCAAGAAGCAATGCAGACCTGAACTGGTTATGGCACAAAAGGCTATCACACCTGAACTTCAAGAATATCAACAAACTCTGTAAGAAAGAGTTGGTAACAGATTTGCCTTCTATAACCTTTGTTAAGGATAAACTCTGCACAGCTTGTGAGAATGGCAAGCAGAGAAAATCATCTTTTAAATCTAAGCATAATTTTTCTATTGATACTCCTCTCTTCTTAATCCACATGGACTTGTTTGGACCAGTCAGTGTCCCAAGTCTAGGAGGAAGAAGATACACTCTAGTAATGGTTGATGAGTTCTCCAGGTTTACATGGGTGATCTTTTTAAAGAGCAAAGGAGAGGCTGCTAGAGAAATCAACGGAAATGCTGAACTCTGCTCAAGTAAAGCAGCTTAGAAGTGATCATGGTACTGAATTCAGAAATAATACTCTTGAGGACTTCTGTGAAGAATGAGGGATATCACAGAACTTTTCAGCAGTATGAACTCCACAACAAAATGGACTTGCTGAAAGGAGGAACAGAACCCTCATTGAAGCTGCTAGAACCATGTTGTGTGCATTAGGTTTCCCTTCATCATTCTGGGCTGAAGCTGTCAACACTGCTTGCTTCACCCAAAATAGATCCTTGGTGGTGAAAAGGTTCAACAAGACTCCCTATGAGTTACTCAAAGGGAGAAGGACAAACATTAGCTACTTCCATGTGTTTGGATGTCCCTGCTTCATTCTGAATCAAAGGGACCAACTGGAAAAGTTTGAACCCAAAGCTGATGAAGGTGTGTTTGTTGGATATTATGCTATCTCCAAAGCCTACAGAGTATACAACAACAAAAGAAAGGTGATACATGAATCTATCAATGTCACCTTTGAAGAGTCTAGGAGTGCCTCCACCAAAGCTGTTCCTGAATCAGTTTCAGGAAAATTCAGCTTTGATGATCTTATGCATTCCATCAATGAAGAGAAGGACTCAAAAGCTTCCACTACATCCAGAGTGGAACCTGCTAATCATGATGGGCATGATGATGATTATGTTGATACACCCTGTGTGAATAAGTGTACTGACATAATTACAACCTCGTGTCCTGAACCAATCAATGCTGATTTTCCTGGATCCTCTGCTGATATGTTCAACAATGGAGAGTCATGCTCAACAAGTGAACAGACTCAAGATATCAGTGTGTCTGAAAATCTTGAGAGGTGCTCAACAGGACCTGTTGAAGATACAAATAACTCAGTAGAATCCTCATTGAAGCAAGATCCTAAGTGGATCAGGGGTCACCCAAATGATCAAATAATTGGTTACATCAACAAAGGGGTGCAAACAAGATGGGACAGCTTAGGAAACTTTTGTATGTTTTCTAGCTTTGTGTCCCTAATAGAGCCTAAGAAAGTGGATGAAGCACTTAAAGATGCCAATTGGATCACTGCCATGCAAGAAGAACTCAATCAGTTTGAGAGAAACAAAGTATGGAAGCTGGTCCCTGCTCCTAAAGGAAAAACAATAATTGGCACCGAATGGGTTTCAGGAACAAGATGGATGAGCAAGGTCATGTCATTAGAATTAAGGCAAGACTAGTTGCTCAAGGCTACAGACAGGAGGAAGGCATTGACTATGATGAAACATTTGCTCTTGTGGCCAGGTTAGAGGCAATTCATTTGTTTCTAGCCTACGCTGCTCATAAGAGCATGAAGGTATTTCAAATGGATGTGCAGAGTGCATTTTTGAATGGTAAGCTGCAAGAAGAAGTCTATGTCAAGCAGCCTCCAGGTTTTGAAAATGCACATCATCCAGGTTTTGTCTATAAGTTGGACAAAGCTCTCTATGGACTAAAACAAGCCCCTAGAGCCTGGTATGACACTCTTACTGATTTCCTTATGAACAATGGTTATTCCAGAGGTAGAGTGGATACCACACTGTTCATAAAGAATGTGAAGTCTGATATTATGCTTGTTCAAATTTATGTGGATAACATCATATTTGGTTCTACTAATGAGCAACTATGCAAGAATTTTTCACTACTCTTGAAATCTAAATATGAAATGAGTATGATCGGAGAACTTACTTTCTTTTTAGGATTACAAGCTAAACAAACCTCAAATGGAATGTTTATAAATCAAAGAAAGTATACTTTAGATCTTTTGAAAAAGTTTAAATTTGATCAAAGTTCTCCTATCAAAACCCCAATGGCAACCAATGTAAAGTTGGATGCAGATGACAGTGGCAAAGCTATTTTAGTAACAGCTTACAGAGGCATGATTGGGAGCTTGCTGTATTTAACTGCTAGTAGACCTGATATTATGTTTGCTACCTGTTTATGTGCTAGGTTTCAAGCTGATCCTAAAGAATCACATCTAGCTGTTGTAAAAAGAATCTTCAGATAACTTAAGGGTACACCAGGTTTGGGTCTTTGGTATCCCAAAGACTCAAGCCTTGAGCTAACAGGATATTCAGATTCTGATTTTGCAGGCTGCAGGCTAGACAGAGAAAGCACAACAGGTGGGTGTCAACTCCTTGGTGGTAAGTTGATAAGTTGGTGTAGCAAGAAGTAGAACTCAGTTTCTACTTCTACGGCTGAAGCTGAGTATATTGATGCTGGAAGCTGCTGTGGGCAGATTCTGTGGATGCAGCATCAGCTTGAAGACCATGGGCTTGTCTATAGGAAAACCCCTATTTTGTGTGATAATACAAGTGCCATAGCTATCTCCAACAATCCAGTATTTCATTCTAGAATAAAGTATATAGAGGTCAGACATCATTTCATCAGGGATCACATCCAGAAAGGTAATGTGGAGGTAAGTTTTATTTCCACAAATGAACAGCTTGTAGACATTTTCACCAAGCCTCTTGATGAAAACAGGTTTAATTATTTTGTCAGCAAGCTGGGCATGTTAAATAAAAGTGACTAAGTGTCCTCTATGTTCTAAGATATTGTATGTCTCACACTGCTCGAGTTTCTCAGAACAGCTTAGACAGAACAAGTTATGCATGTTCTATACTTAGCCAATTTCTGAAAACTTGAACAACTTGAGCGTATAACAAGTTTGACAATACCAGCTTTCATTTCAAACCTGGTCTGATGATCAAACCTCAAACCTGCTCACTCTCTCAATCTGTCATACAAGACATTGTCTTGTAACCTGATCAGCTATTGAACACAACCTGTTCTTACATAGCTGAACAAGTTGAATGAACACCCTGAAGAATGAACAGCTTGTGATGACCCTGCTGATCACAGATTTGACCAACAGCTTAGACCATCAGTTTTAATTACCTTTCTACACAATTAAGTTACTTAATTTTTGTTTTTATTTAACTTAATTACTGCGGATAATGTGTGTTAACGTGTGTTAGTGACTAAAAAGGACTCGAGTGGTCTGACAACCGTTCTGACATGGATAACCGTTCCGTTTTCCGTTAAAGAACTTTTCAAATCAACCGCCTAAAGTTTTATATCTCATACCCACTCACATTCGAATCCTATATATACCCATCTACTGTTTCATCTTCGTCTTCCTTACTGCTTCCATAACTTCCAAAGAACCCTAACTTCGACTAAGTGTCCTGTGCTAATATTCCACTACTTTCCAAATGGCTCACCTTTACAACCCCTTTCTTCCAGTTTTCGTTGGTAACGATGTGCACAAACACTCGTCATTTCGATATCCCAGGTTTTTAAGCCTCATCTTCAAGCACATCTGTGGTGAGCAACTCTATAGCTCTCATCCTCTACTACGAACTGCTACATTCCCTGTCATAGGAAATAGAGTTTTCTACACCCCTGTACTCCCAAATGAACCTCCTCTGTCAACACCAGTGAGGAGGTTGATAGGAATGGTGGAAGGACCCTCTGCTGTGAGGGTGGATCCAGAGACTACTCCCAAGGAAAATCCAAATCTAGGGTCAAATTTGTTAAAAGGACCCCGGAAACGACTGAAACTGAGCCTGTCCGCAAGAAGGCTAAAACAGCCAAGTCCAAGTCTGCCCCATCAGCCTCTGTGGCTTAGGGGGAGCAGGCTTCTCACCCTGGTTCATCTGTTGAACCTGAAGCCTTTGTGGTTGGTGCCTCTGTGGCACCTGAGACTATGGACCAGGCCAACCCACCTGTTTCTGACCCAGTCTCCCCACCAGTCCAAACAGATCCCCTCATCTCTTCTCCACAACAGCCATCCTCCACTTCATCTCTTTGCTTATACAGACGCAAAACCTTAGCAAAAAAGAAATTAACCGAACCATCTAGCCCCTCTGATCCCTCTCAACAGGGTTCAGTTGAAAAACAGGCAACCTCTGCTGCTTCTCCTATTTTGGGAGAAGGTTCAGCACATTTGGAACAAGCTTCACTCCAACAAGAGTCTACCCTGAGTCAGCCTAGGCCCTCTGGTTCCTCCCAACAGGAGCCAGTTGTACATATGGAGAGTACCGCATCCACTATTCCAGCCTCCCAACAGGCTGAGAATATTGAAAGACAGGAGTTCACTCCACTCCATACTGAGTCCACACAGTCTCCACCCCATACTTCTTCACAACCTGAGTCTGCACGAGGTGCCAAACCTGCTGGATTAGACCATCCAGTAGATCAACCTCCAACTTCTGCTCCTCATGATACAGCTGTTGTACACCCAACAGTTGCTGAAGGACCAACATCCCAAGCTGATGAACCTCAAGAAACATACCATCCCTCTGGTGAGGCTACACCTCATATGCAAACTCCATCAGCAGATTTCACCACTACTGATGTTGAAATGCACATCCGATCTCCCAATGATGAGGCACCTCTAAACCAAGGCGCTGCAGAGGGAACCACCCCAGGGCTTAATGAAGGTGCTGCAACACAAGCAGCATCTGAAAGGCTACCATCCTCTACCCCTTCTTCTGATGAAGCAGATACAGTCACTGCTGAGGGACCCATTGACCCTTCCAAGCTGGGCCATATTACTTTTGCCCAGGCTATGGAACTTCTGTCCAGAGTCACCCTTCCCTCTCCATCACATCCCCAAACACCTGCCTCATCCTCATCTCATTCATCACCCTCTACACAATCCAAACAATCCACCCATACTCCCCCATCCCCCAAATATCTTCCTTTGAAAGATCAACTTTCTTTGCTGACCAACAAAGTTGGATCTTTAGAAAATTCCATGACTTCCCTACCATCAATAATCTCAGACTCTGTGTCTACCTAGCTCCAAGGATTCTTTGATTTGTTCAAGAATTCCTTTCCTGTCACTCCCCAACCTGACCAGTCCTCACAGCTGCTTGCACTCACTGCACAGCTGCAAAACATCTCCACATCACTCTCCTCTATTCTTTCCCATCAACACGACTCTGTGTCCTCCATGACAGCCATATCCCAACAGCTGTCCACTCTCCTCACCACTTGCAATACTACCCTTCCTGCTACACTAGCTAGCTTACACTCTCTAATCGTCTCTATGTCAAATTCTTTGTCAGCAAACCTTGATGATGTGCAAGACTCCCTTGAATTACATCTTGCACAACTTCAAAGTTTGCTATTCACAGCTTCTGACTGAGAAAATCTAGTCAAGCTGTCCTCAATTGCTGATTCCCAATCCTCTTCTCTTCAAACCTGCCTTACCCAGCTTGCAGAGGTTAAGGACAATCTGGCTTTCTTAGTGCATAGCCTGGTTGGCCCCAAACCTGCTGCCAAAACTGCTGCCAAGCCTGCTGAATTTGTTTCTCCAAGCAGACCAGTTGTTGAAGGTGCTGGTCCATCTCCTTCAAAGGGGGAAAAGTTGTCTGCCTCAAAGACCAAGTCTAAGGGGGAGAAAACCTCTTCTCCTTCTAAGGAGAAATCAGCATCTGTTGGTCAAGCAGTAGGTGCATCAGGAACATGTCCAGCTGCAGATGTCTCCCATAACACTGAAGCTGCTCAGCCTACTCAGGCTGGATCTCCAAACCCTGCATAAACTAAGGGGGAGGAATCCATTCCTGGGGACAGGCCAAGCAGAAGGAGGCTTCTGATTTTAGAAGAAGAGGAGGAGAAGGAGGAAGAGGTTCCTGAAGCTGTTCAAAGTACAACAGCCAAAGGAAAGAAGAAAGCAGCTTTCGACCCTGACCACCAAAGAGCAGCGCAGCTAAAGTTTGATAAGGCAAGGGGTAAGGAAATGGGTGTTCCTATGGAGAAATACTACGAGTATAGTGATGAACAGCTCAAAGCCCTGGAAACACTAAGAAAGGAAGAAGCCTCAGCCAAAGCTGCCAGATCCTTTGTATACAAAGAGGCAAGCAAGATTATAAAAACTTCTTTGGATGTGCAAAGAAAACTGCTTGAAGCTGCTAGAGAATCAGCGGGTGAAAAGGAAGGTGGTAAGGAAGAGGGTGCTCCGATCTCTGTGACCAATTCCAAACAAGCATCATCTGCAAGAGCCCAGATACACTTTGACAACTTGGCAAGGAAAAAGTTCTTTGATGTTGCTGATAGAAGACTTGCCAAGGAAGCTATTGTCAAAGCTGTGCCCATTTCAAGAAAAGGCAAACAGTGGAAGCTACAGATAACCAGAATGGGTGCAACAGGCCCAGAACTGGAATCATATGATTACACTGACATTGCACAGACGGGGTACAGAGAATGGGTGTAGTTGGCAGTTGCCCTGAGTCAGTCTAAGTCTGAAACGGCTAAGACTATCAGGATATATGTCAAAAAGTTTATGGAAAGAGTGAAAGATCTTGGCCTGATCTCAGAAGAATTAACTCAGGGTGTCTCTATGACTTACCCCAAAATAAAGGCCAAGAGGAACAGAAAGGATTCAGAGCTGGAGGAACTCTTGATCTTGATTGAACAAGGTGACTATGCAGTAGAGATCAAAGGAGTTGACCACAGCCTGCCCAAAGGAGTAGAATTTGAAGAAGGCAAGCTGATTGAAGAACCTGAGTTGGGGGCATTTTTTGTAGATCCCCTGACAAAGAAGAAGTGCTTTCAAAGAGCATCAGACCTACACAAAGTTGGTCTCAAACAGCTTGTAGTATTCAGACTTGCAAACTCCTTCAACCAATCTAGGAAGTGGAAAGCAGCCATCTGGGATCAGCTTAGAGGCTTCTATGGAAGAGGGGAGCTTGAACATCCTAATTTTATGTTCCTCAGAGTTGAAATACAAGATTTGGAGGGAACCAGGGATGAGCTTGAATGAATGTTTCAAGAAGGATTGTCACCACCACTGTCGTGAAGTCCATCTACTATCTGAGTAGGTGAAGAATGGAAGCTGTCCATCTGTTGGACAAGCTTGCCATTATTTGCTCCCATCATCAATAGTCCAAAGTGTTGAACTTTCCTGTACATTAGTTGTACTTTGTTACATCAGTTGTAACTTTTGTTTTATTTTTACATCAGTTGTAATATACACTAGTACATCAGTTGTACTTTTGTAAAAACATATGTTGTTTATGTAATAAAAAATCAGTATAGATAAACTGATCTTTTACTTTACTTTAATGTTGTAATTTCATTTCAACAAAATGTATTGTAAAAATGTATAGTGATTATTGATAAAATCGGCTTAGACTGATTATTGCAAATAGGGGGAGATTGTTAGGCACAAAAAGGCCTCAGTCAAACCTGCTCTACTTCTTAGGGGGAGATTTTTAATCAAACCTGTTTGATGCACTTGAAGGTATAATATAAGGTCTGTTTATGCCTTATTGAATCCTGAAAAATGATTTGCAATATCAGCCAAACCTGTTTACCCTGTTGCATTCGTTGCAACAAAGGCAGATTGTCCAAGCTGTTCTGTCTGCTGAACAGGCTGGACATAAACTGTCTACGCTACTCTGTTCTGTTGAGCAGCTTGGACAGGTTCTAAGTGTTCTGTTCTTTGTGAACAGAACCTGTTCTTTGTGAACTGGCTAAACACTTTGTGGAATATGTTTCCAAGTCCTCATGTATTGTTTTTTACTACAAGATCAGTTTACATGTCAAAGACAAAGTGGAAAACAGTAACTGCAAAAGCCTGCCTACGCTGTTCTGTTACATGAAGACTAACGAATTTCTGAAAAGGGTGATAGACCTTTTCTTATATCAATATGGCCTTAACAAAAGAAGAAAGATGCAAAGTTGACATTCCTCTTTTGGTTAAAGCCTTATGCAACAGTGACAAAAAGAAAAAGATAAAGATTCTTCCGCATGAAGACAAGTCTGCTTTATCATAATGTGCAGAAAAGGTGTTTTGTCTTTTTGGAAAAACATCCCACTTTCTAATTGTCCAATGAAGAAGCTTCACTGAGATTCTCAGTGAGAGTATAAAAGGAAGCTTCTAAGGATTGTGAGATATCCAAGAGTGAGAAATCAGATCGTGCATTAAAGTGTATTTTTCATGCATGCAAGTCTGCTTGAATATAACAGTACGTGTGTCTAAGCTGTTCATACTCAAGCTGTCCATCTGTGTCTTGTAAAATCAGTGAGTGCATCGAAGTGAGTGTAGTCATTGTATCTAGTCTGAGTGTGTCTTAGATTAGTTGAACATCTGTTGTATTCGTCATCTCAGCTTGAATCATTCCGCAGTACATGCTTGTTTGTAATTAACACTTGTTAATAATATACACAAACATTGAGAAAAGAGTGTTGAATTTTAATTAGCTGTATTCACCCCCTCTACAGCTTAGAACAATACTCTAGGGAAACCTTTTGGGACCTACAAAGACTAATCTAATACATGTCATCATTCAATCGAAGCAACTCTACCCACACCACCACAATCATCATCTGCCATTCTGTACCGAAAGTTTGTTGAGTAGTGGTCTATGGAAAACTTCAACTTGATTCTTGAAAGAACTAAGAACTAGGTCCAGCAGGTGCCTTTTTGTTATCTTTTCCTGTAAAAAGGTTAAACAACAACTATAAGCAATGCTTAGCGAGAATATAAATTTTCAGATTACATGCATTTTATCAAGCGGATCATGCGGTCTGCCGTGATATGTCTTGACTGCCGCTACAGCTACTCATGATTGAGACATAGTAATCATAGAATTGGATGATGTCCAGGCCACGCTCACGCTTTCAGTGGAAGCTATCCACTTATACTGGGCTAGCTACCAGCAATCATCGTGGGGGGAGCATCGGAGTAATCATTACCAAGTTCAAGAGAACTAGTGACATAGCAAGGTCTAGAACAGTAGATCGGCAAGGCTAATCATGCTAAGCTGAATCAATATATCAAATATGTGAGCAATAATGAAAGCATAAATAATCAAGGTCATGATAGCAATCTCAACTGATAACAACTAACTGAACTGAATTGTAAGTACAATGTTATGCAGAATGATAAGTCAAATAGCCATCATGATCCACATGGCATCACCGAACCATGGTGAGCATAGGTCACAATCCAGCTAAGCATGTATGAATGTCAAAATCAACTATCATCAACAATATGTCTCAACCGGAATCTAGCATGTAAAACTGAATATCTATAACTCACTATTACTGGTTTAGTTTGAGCTGTAGACTTTATCAAGCAGATTTCTCCACCACCTGAGTTATCTCAGGATTTAAATCTTTAATCTTTGTCTTTCTGGACTCTGGCTTTGCTTTACTATCTTTGACCCACTTTCATTAACTTAAATCTTTAATTCTTTGTATCGAATTTATCTGAACCTGTCCAGAATTTATCATTGCAAGAACATTAGCTTTTAAACTTTAATTGATTTGATTCTGATAACTCATAAACATTTATGTCCTTTTTCATGAACATGTATGACTTTTGTCATGTTTATATCATACTATCTGCTTTTAAGATTTTAAATTAAAAGTTTATAGGTATTTTAACCTTACATAAATCATATTTGTGTTTGACATCAAATTATTTACATGATCGCACATATATATGTTCATACGTTTTTAATTTGATGCAACTCTATATATTTCAAATGCCTTGATTTCTATTTATTTGACGTTGGTACATCCTTGTGTGACGACAGCAATCTAGTTTTGTTAATGATATCATGATTGTGTATGATGTTTACATTTGCATGGTAAGTTCTAGACTATCATAATAAGTTCTAGAAATAAGTTCTAGAATAAGTTCTAGAAATAAGTTCTAGAATAAGTTCTAGAATAAGTTCAAAGACAAGTTCTAGAATAAGTTCAGAGACAAGTTCTAGAATAAGTTCAAAGGAACAAGTTCAAAGACAAGTTCGAAGACAAGTTCAAAGGAACAAGTTCGAAGACAAGTTCAAAGGAACAAGTTCAAAGACAAGTTCAAAGGAAGAAGTTCAAAGACAATTTCAAAGGAACAAGTTCGAAGACAAGTTCAAAGGAACAAGTTCAAAGACAAGTTCAAAGGAACAAGTTCAAAGACAAGTTCAAAGGAACAAGTTCGAAGACAAGTTCGAGAGGAGCGTCTTCTCGAACTTGTCGTCTATATATTGAACTTTTCATTGTGAAATTAGGTATCTTTGACGGCTCAGAGGTTCTGTCGAACTTGAGAGCAAAAAGAGCATCCGGGTGAACGAAGACTTTTGCAGATTTTGTCAGAGGTATTAGCAAAAGGCGATCTCTAACTTGCTAGCAATCAGAGAGTTTCGAGTGGAGAGAATCATCATGTTGGGAGGATCCGTTGTTCGTCTATCACTGTGCTAGTCTCCGTGTTTCGGTGTGCGTGGTCTATCCGTCAAGCCACTAACGAGGATTCCGCACTCGTTGGCAGGTGTCGCGTCAAGATAAGATCCGTAGTAGGCGACCTTACAACTGGTATCAGAGCCATTAGGGTGTTCGTGGTGTTCTTAGTGTTCACAAGTAACATCTGTGGTTTCTTGACTTTTTTGGACGGTTAAATCACGTTTTTGGATAGATTTTCGAGCTATACAAGCAACATAACGGAAAATAATTTGCATTAGTTCAAACTTTTTGGTCGAAATCAATATTTTTACTCTTAAAAATATTGGTTTAAACTGAAACCTTGAAAAAATCGAATTGTTAGCCGTTTTTCGAACTTGCGGCGCTCGAACATCAAGGAGGTATTAGGGTTTATTTTAAATTCGAATTTGTCAGAAAATACGCTCCTGTCGAAGTTATTTTAGGGCTTGATTCGAATTTCCTTAATTCGAATTTGCTCATTTTCGAATTCTCCCTAAATTCGAATTTAGGAATTCGAATTTGGCAATACCTTCGATTTTGTCATATATTTCGAATTTGGTTGAAGTTCAAACTTAATCACGAATTTAATTCCAAACAAATTTAAAATTAATTAAATTCGAACTTCCTCAAGTTCGAAAGTGTTAATTTAACTTAATTTCGAATTAAATTAATTAAGTTTTAAATTCAAACTTTTACGAAACAATGACAAGTTTACAAAGGTTTATTGAAATGGACCATGAGGTCGGAAAGGCAAATTCTCCACCTAAGTTGATGAAGTTGGAGGATTCTTATTGATGGAAGGATAGGTTCGCGGACTTCGCTCGTTTAAATGATATGAGAATGTGGATTTGTATCGACGAGGGATACATTCCCCCTACAACAGAAGTTGAGGTACGTCAACGAGTCTTATCATATCAAATGATAAAGGATGATGATTAGAAGTTATATGAGGCCGAGAACCGAGCATTCTCGATTATTAAAATGGCTTTACCTCAGGAGATCATGCACACATTTCGCAATCAACGAACAGCAAAAGAGTTGTGGGATGCACTGGAGAAAAGGTGTGAGGGAAATCCTAGGGTTAGGAAAGGTAGAATGGAAATGCTCAAGCAGCAGTTCGCTATCTGTTGACTGAGTTAGACAACCACGATGTTGAGTATCGTGAGTTAGAGAAGATTGAGAAAATTCTAGATGCTTTGCCAGCCAAATGGGAGATGTATGTGGCGTTGATAAAGCATGATGAAGAGAAGTTTGAGACTCTAACTCTAGAATAAGTCATAGGAACGCTGAGGGCCTATAACTTTGAATTGCTGAAGAAGGAACGGGAGTATAATCATGTCCAAGATCCAGAGATGTATTTTGGATAGTCAAAACCTTCGGTCGTGAGTGAACTGAACATAGCCACAACATTTTATTCTGGAGAACAAGAAGGCATATCAAGAGAAGGAGAAGAATCTTATGATAGGGTCTTTCTGGGTTTTTCAAATCCGGATGATCAGCCACAGGCATCTACTTCAGGATCATCGTCTCAGGGATACACAAAAATGCCAATGAGTGCTAAAACTGCAGAGGAGCAACTGAAGCTTCTAGCAACGTTTGTAGTAGCTTACGGGAATTGTATTCAAGGGAAAATAATTGATCCAGCTCTATGGGAAGAAGATTATGATTAATTGGATCCGGATGACTTGGAACGAATGGACCTACAATGGCAATTGGTTATGGTCACACAGAGATTGAAGAGGTTCATGAAAAGAACGGGAAGAAATCTAAGTGTGAACAATGTAGGATTCGATAAGTCAAAAGTTAGGTGTTATAACTGTCAGGGGTTGGGACACTTTGCGAGAGAGTGTCAAAGACCTAAGATGGATAACCATCAGAACTCGGGACGTCACTATTCAGCCAGTTCAGGGAATCAGAGATCAGGGAATCAGGGTTCAGTAGCTGGTTTACTTACTAATGTGGGGTCTAACAAACAGTTAGATGGCACATATGATTGGAATACACATCCAGAGGCGAATACTAGGGCTTTCATGGCCGAAGTGACAGAAACGAATATGGGAGCAGAAGATGAAAAGAAAGAGGATACGCAACAGTCTGATTCAGATCCTTTGGTGCTGGAAATTACTAAGGAGCTAACTACTTTGGAGTTTGCAGCTCAGATGGCCAACATCGAATCTAGTCGGAAGAAGGTAACTCTGAACTTTTCTACTTTTCATGATTTATGTGCTTTATGTACTCCTTTGAATGATAAATTGAATTTAGTGCTAGAAACACATTCATCTATGACTGCTCAAATTCAATCCTTAAAATCAGATAATGCTAATTTATTTGACATTAAGGAAGATCTTCAGGCCAAACTGAGAAATGATGCTCAAGATTTAATAGTTCTGAATGACAAATTAATTGAACAAAGTGTCAGGAATGAACTAATTTATGAGCATGTAGAGTCACTGACCAAAGAGATCTCTCTTAGAGATATGGAATTAGCTGAGTCTAGGGCTAAGGTTGCCGAGGCAAATAGCAACCATGTACCTACTCCTCAGGATGAGACCAATGATATGGTTAAATTAGAGGTAGTCAAGGTAACTGATTCTTTTAAAGTATCTTCAACTAGTCCTCAGGTTAGGCAAACGGTACAGTGTGTTCAGTCTAGTTGTAAGCCAAAACTAGAAGAAGAAAAGACTGTAAGTAATAATAACAAAGGGGAGTTAAACCAAGCTGTTGATACAAACAATCAGGGCATTAGTAAGACACCTAGGTCAAAGAGTGCCTATAAGAAATCTATTGACAAGATGTCTTGCTTTAAGTGTCATGAGAAAGGACATGTTGCTTCAGGTTGTCCCTACAAAAAGTCAGAGTCTTCTCTAAACATAGGGAAACAAGAGCAGCAAACCTTAAATACAATGCCTAGTGATACGAGCTGGAGTGGTTCTCAAATTTCTGAGAAGAACTGAATTGTAATGTCACGTCTAGGTAGTCGACAACCACTGGTGTCTCTCAAACAACATGACAGACTTAGGAATAATTCACCGAATATATCCCCTAGTCAATCAATGTCTGGCCCCCAATCCATCATTAGGAATAATACACCTAAGAGGAGTCACACTCTAGTTAGGTCTAATTCTCCTAATAGACATAAGACACCAGGTAGAGCCCAGAACTATCAAACTGAGATGTACTATAACAGAAATTATTCAAGGGCTGAACCGCAAAGACCAACCTAAAGGTCGAGAATGGATGTTAATCACTCAACTCCACAACAGGTTCTCAATCAAAAACCCAAGTCACCTGAAACGAGAGATGGTTATTTGAAAGAGTTCAAGTTTGTGGATGAGGATGGTATTACCAAGTCAGTCATGGCTTGGGTTTCCCGTGATAACTAACTTTTCTTGTTTAGTCTGCAGGAGTTAACTACATGTCCTAATAACCAATGGTTTATGGATAGTGGTTGCTCTCGACACACGACAGGGGTACAAAGGACGAAACAGCAGGCAGGCTGATTGGGTCCTTAGACCAAGTGGAGAAGTCTTACGGGAAAATGGTAAAGTGTGGTAATTGATATAAAAATATTGGTTACAACAACTATGCAAATCTTTTCATTAAAGCATTTGATAAGTCACACTTTGAATGGTTAGTTCAACTGAATGGTATGCGTAATCCAGAGTAACTTGACCCTAACATATTTTATTTCTTTTTATAGTTATTTAGTAGTTAAGTAGAATTTATTTCCGTTAATAGTAAGTTAGTAGATTACTTTATTAGCTTATTTTATGAAAAACAAAAGAAAAAAGAGAGAAAACCATAAAAAGCTCAAAAAAAAAAAAAGAGAATATCAGAAAATTGTGTTAAGTCTTCGAGACATAGGTTCAAAGTGACGAAAATTAGCACAGTCGATACAATCTCTAAGTGTTAAGCTTTCACACATAATGCACCTTAAACTCTAAGTGATGTACATTTTCTAGTTTGATGTGTTGGTAGGCATAATACACAAAGGGAATCTCAAAAGCTAATAAAATATTCAAGAAAAAGTCATATGTGTAACTAACTTAGATGTATGACCAAATGGTCTTAATTTTTATGTCAAGGACATATAGGAGATGATTCTAAATGAGGCATGCAAACTTTCTGGGGGATGTATAGCCACATCAGATACATCTTAAAGAAAAGAAAAGAAAAGAAAAATTTTGATAGTAAGGTGAGAGTCAAAACAAGTCACCCTGTTGTACGTAAGTACAGACCTGTTACCTCCGGTTTGACTCGAGTTAGCAAGATAAGTCGCTTTGTTGTACGTCAGTACAGACCTATCACCGCTGTCTTAGCTTTAAATAAACCTTAAGACAAAATAAGACACTCTGTTGTATGTAAATACAGAACTGTGTCCGACGTTTGCCTTTTAAAGAAAATCTCAAATACCAAAAAGTTATAATCATTGTGTGTCTGTCTTGATCATCGAAGTACATATAAGTATGGGACACATAAGGTAGTCTCTTGATAAATAAAAAGGCCAAGGGATATTCCAAAGTGTAAAATGTTTAAAGGGAAAATCATACCGACGATCGACTTGGAATGTATATCACGACAAACAATCAAATGAATCAAAAATTCCTAAATGTGAAAGTGTAATACTGAAAGTGCGTTTGACATCGTTATCTGATTGAACCTTTCTTTGACTTTCTCACAAAAATATTCTGTTAGTATAGATCAAAATTTTAAAAGAAGTTTATAGTAGCTTAAGTTTAATTTTTGTTCAATATTTTATTATATTTTGTCTATTTTATTTGAAGTAGGAAAGAGGTCAAAAGTTACTAGGATGCATTCTAGTTGGAAAAACAAAATTTGCGTGATAATCAGTTGCTAAAAGTGAAGGGTTCCGTGATAAGTTGAAAAAGTTGAAAATTGTTCAAAGTTTTTCAAAACTTACGATGTTGTGACTGTTTAACGAAGATAACGACTGTTTCTCTCGAACTTAATTCTAGTGTTTGGTTTACATTCTAAACCATCAAAGAATGTAAGTAAGGAGAGTTTCATTGCATTTTTATCGTTGAATAATGGTTTTTAAGGTGCTACTAACATATTATGACTTGTTTCATGAGTTGATTAAGTCTATACAGTGTTAGATATGTAGTTTTTACAGAATTACAGATTCTTCAAATGACAAAGGCGATTCGTGATCTTCAACATCTTAATACCAAGTTGGATCAGACAGAGACTGATCAGAAGCAGCAGATTGCAAATCTGGAGGCTATACTGGAGGAGTTGTTGAAAGATCGTCCATCTCAGGGGGAGAAATTGTAAAGAAGTCAAAGAAGATGGCCTGAACAGTGAGATGGCAGATCTTTCAAGACAACAATTTGCTCACCTTGCTGATCCTCAGGGGGAGTCGGTGTTTATAGCCGCTGACAAGGGAAAAGACAAGGATTCAGATACGTCTAAAGTAACTGAAGATAAAGTCTGATCGGAGCATTGTCAGGGTTGGATGAAGATGAAATGAGGTTCGTCTTCGAAGCTGACTTAGAACATGAGGATCTTGAGGATTGAGCGTTTATTCCTAAAGATATACCTGACTGGAAGTCACTCGATGAGGTGTTATGAATGAAGATCAGAATGTGATAGATCTAGAGATGCTGAAATCTGCACTAAATGATGTATCAGATTCTGAAGTGTGAAGTGATTGATTTAGCTTGGAAAGACCTTATAAATCTAGGAAGACGATTCTTTGCTGAGGTGTTTGCAAAAACTATCAGAAGGGAGGGTCGTTCTACAAGATTTGAGAGGTTAATCTAACAGTTGGTTGAGGCGCTGTGGTTCAAATAAGAATATATCCTCTGACTGGTAGGAAATGTACTAAGTTAGTCTACAAACCGGTGAGGACAGCGAATCTGAAGAGGCAGTCATGGATAACAAAGAAGAGAAGGAAATTCGGTATTTATAGATCAATGATTATGTACTAGAAGCTATCGTCAAGGGGGAGTCTGTTGATACACCCAATGTGACAATAGCTGTCTAGTTTCGATATTCATAGTCTCTGAATCTGATAGTCTATTACGATCAATGAACAACAACTAGAAGCTATCGTTAAGGGGGAGTCTGTTGGTACATCCTTGTGTGACGACAGCAATCTAGTTTTGTTATTGATATCATGATTGTGTATGATGTTTACATTTGCATGGTAAGTTCTAGACTATCATAACAAGTTCTAGAATATGTTCTAGAATAAGTTCAAAGACAAGTTCTTGAATAAGTTCAAAGGCAAGTTCTAGAATAAGTTCAAAGGAACAAGTTCAAAGACAAGTTCAAAGGAACAAGTTTGAAGACAAGTTCAAAGGAACAAGTTCGAAGACAAGTTCAAAGGAACAAGTTCAAATACAAGTTCAAAGGAACAAGTTCAAAGGAACAAGTTCGAAGACAAGTTCAAAGGAACAAGTTCGAAGACAAGTTCAAAGGAACAAGTTCGAAGACAAGTTCGAGAGGAGTGTCTTCTCGAACTTGTCGTCTATATATTGAACTTTTCATTGTGAAATTAGGTATCTTTGACGGCTCAGAGGTTCTATCGAACTTGAGAGCAAAAAGAGCATCCTGGAAAACGAATACTTTTGCAGATTTTGTCAGAGGTATTAGCAAAAGGCGATCTCGAACTTGCTAGCAATCAGAGACTTTCGAGTGGAGAGAATCATCGTGTTGGGACGATCCGTTGTTCGTCTATCACTGTGCTAGTCTCCGTGTTTCGGTGTGCGTGGTCTATCCGTCAAGCCACTAACGAGGATTCCGCACTTGTTGGCAGGTGTCGCGTCAAGACAAGATCCGTAGTAGGCGACCTTTCATTTGACAACTATATATATATATATATATATATATATATATATATATATATATATATATATGTGTGTGTGTGTGTGTGCGCGCGTGCGCGCGCATGCAAGATTGGTGTTTTTATATATATGTCTTTTATATACACACACACACGAGATATGTATACATATATAGATAACACATACACACATGCACATGCTTCACATTTATTGTTTCTTGGTTGGTACATACACACACCTACATCAATATATATATGTATGTATATATATATACATAACACACACTACCCATGCATGCCTATTACCGAGAAGACCAAAAAGAATTGCTTGTGGGAATTGTTTCGGTAATATGATTACCGAAACCTTTCGGTAGGTTTCAATATTAGTCTCGGTAGATTAGTACATACCGAAACCTTCCCAAAACTTCAATGTTTTAATATGTTTCGCTATTTACCAAATGGTTTCGGTAGTTTCATAAGGTATTACCGAAACCATAGAGGTTTCGATATTATTCTTGGTCTCAGTAACCTAGGTATGTTTCAGTATAATTTTGCAACATATATAGGTTTAGGTATTACATACATATGCAGGTTTCGGTATCTTAGTTAGTTTCAGTATTCTTTTTCCTCCATGTGGTCTCGGTAGTTTTATGATAAAGGTTTCGGTAGGTTGAGGCGAGTTTTGGTATTGTTCAACTGGGTCTCGGTATACATAATTGGTCTCGGTAGTGTGGTTTTACCGAAACCTTATGGTTTCGGTAACCCACATTTGGGTTTCGGTACATGCAAACACACACGACAGTGCATTTTCTATTTTCCAAGATTTGAACTTTTTAAGGTTTCAAATTTCTAATATTATCAATTCATAACATCACTAAAACGTATGAACTTTATTTTATGATTATAACACTAAGCTCTGTAAATTTAGATGATTTAAAGTTGAAAATCATGTTCTTAAAATACCCACAGAACTGTGTACATTAATTTGAGCAAGAGAACATACTAAACATAAAATTACCTTAAATTCTTTGTAAGATGGGTTGTTGTTGCTTGATTGTGAAATTCTTGGCTTCAATTTCTGAATTTGTTGAACAATTTGATGATCTTGGTGAATTTTGAAGAAGATGAAGATGAGAGCTGAACCGTAGGTATAGAGAGAGAGAGAGTAGAGAGCTTTTATGTTTGGTGAAATGAGCATTAAAACTCATTTTTGGGTTTATATAATTTCTTAAGTTTCTAAATTCTCATTTTGGGTACTAAACTTTTGTTTGTCTCTTTCTTTTAACATAACATATAATTTAACTTTAATTATATATTTCTCATTACTTTTAAATAAATTACATAAACGGTTCAATTTCTAATCTTTTATTCGTGTGCCACAATTATAATTCGTGTCAAGTATGTTGCTATAATTTACAATATTTAACTTAATTAAATAATTTCATTACTTAATTAAATTACAATACAAATAATGTAATTAAAATTACATTATTAAGTCAAATACAGAAATTAAAAGTTCGATTAAAGGCTAGGTTGTTACATAAGTATATACAAAATATAATTTGAATATAGATTAGAATTTTATCTATTTATTAATATTTAAAGATGTAAGAAATAATATAGTGTATTTATATTTTATATTTATTAATCTTTATGGATATTAGAAATAATGAATTATATTTATCTTTTAGTTTATTTTACTTAAGATGATATATTTTGTTACGTTACTACGTGTTGATTTAAATTTAGTATTTTATTTTTTTTAATTTTAATACTTTGTTATGCTAATACGTTTTGATTTCAATATAGTATTTTAATCGTTATGATTTACAAGTTTGTACGTTAATATGTTTTATTCGTTTTCACTTAAGTATTAACATATAAAAATTTTAAATCAAAACAAATAAAATAATAAATCAAAACGTATTAGCATAACAAAATATTTCAATCCAAACAAATAAAATTATAAATTAAAAAAAAACATATTAGCAAAACAAAATATTTAAATCAAAAATAATAAAGTAGTAAACTTAAATCAAAATGTAATGAATTAGTAAATCTAAATCAAAATTTATATAAATTCAAAATATATTAACGTAATGAAATAGTTTGATGTAAAACTATAAATAATAAACTTATACAAATAGTTCAACCAATAAAATATAAATAAATATATTGAATACATAAAAAGATGTATAAATTAACTAATTATATATATAAATAAAAATAATTTTTAGTAAATAAATATACATTTATTTAACAAAATATATTGGTATAATTAATAATAATAATAATAATATTATTATTATATTTAATAATGAATCAAATCATAATTTATTAAATTAATATTTCAAATTTAAAACAAAAGAGAAAAAATAAAGAAAAATTACCAAAATTGAAATTATCAAAGTTTTAATTGAGAGAAGTGGAAAATCATCATTTCTAATTATTTTAGAAGGACCAATTCTGCAAGTAAAAAGTGGTTTGAGGGACCGCCACTGCGACTTTGGAAGTTGGGGGACCGTTTTTATGATTTTGAACAAACCATGGGACCATTTTTGTAATTTACTCTTATTATTATTATGATAACAATAACAACAACAACAACAACAACAATAACAATAATAATAATAGAGTTAAATAAAAAATTTACTTGAGAGACCAAAAGTAAAAAGAACTACAAACTTGAGGACTAAAACGTATTTAAAGAAAAGGGTAAACAGATCATTATAAAATATTTAATCATTTGATTGTTAAAGTTAACGACAGGGGGATAATTTTTGCAATTAAATAGTGAAAATAAGGATCGTTTATGCAAAATTGAAACCACAAGGACCATATCCAAAGTTTTATGTAAACCACAGGGACCATTTATGTGACTTACTCAAAAAAAATATGTGAATGATCAATCACATAAGGGTACACGGGGTACGCTGGAATCTCATAGCTATGTTGATGAACTTGATCATATATATATATATATATATATATATATATATATATATATATATATATATATATATATATATATATATATACTACTTATAATGCATTTAGATCAAGGATCTTAAATACAACTCTTGATGCATCATGTATAAGTTATTTATGCATATTCTTGAATTTTAAGACTTACAAGTAAAGTTACACACAGTACAACCAGTAATGCAAATGCAATGCAGGTGACTTTCTTTTGAATTTTGAATGCTATCTTGGAAATCGGAAGAGCTCAACTCTTGGGAATCAGCAAATTGAGCAACCCACTCTCCCTTCCCCCACGCTTCATCTGCAAAGTTACTCACAAAATTACTGCACATGGTCTCCCACTCCAATTTCTTCGGTCGACCAAGCACCCACTTCCATCTCCGATGAGTCGGTTTATCTTTCGCGTGGGGAGGAGTCGGTTTTTTCTTTCGCTACAGACAAACCCTTGCCTGTGCTTCGGTAATTACTAGCAGAGTCAGTCTCTGGTTCGATTACTCCTTCTGTGGATTTTGCTTCTCCTCTTGATGGTGACGGCCATTGTTTGTGCATAAATATTGAAAAAATGGGGGAATATGGTTCCTTGATTTATTGGCCCCTATTTCTCTTAAAAGTGCTAAATAATGTTTACAGTCAATAGCTCCCGGAAACAATGGGATCCCTGTGCAAGTGCAAGGATATGATTTCGGAAAAGCAAGTGAATTGGTTCCCCGGGCTAGGTCAACTTTACCTTCTAAAATCTTTGAAAATGATGAAATTTATATCGTAATCTCTTTCATTTGTAAATAGGATTGCTGTTTACAAGGCGCTCTAACGGATGTTTGGAGGATTTGGTGTTGATGTAGTTGCTGCCATCGAGCAGGTTTGCTTCATTTTTTTACTTGTTATATGATCAAAATGGTATTTGTTATGTCTTTTAGTTCGTCTAACTCAAGGCTTTGATTCAAATAAATGAGGTTAACATGCAGTGATTGATGGTGTTGACTATCTGATACTGATCAAACAGAATCTTTTAAACCAAGTATGAGTTTTGAGGCCCAGATACATCAGGGAGTTGGATCCAATAGTGTTGTTGAATATTGTTTGTATTTCAAACATGCATATCCTTTATATATGATATTTTGCTTTTAAAATTCTACACTTCAACATCACATAACATATTTGTATTGTTTATTTAGTGCTATTTTGATGCTGGTTATGTAGTCTGCGGCTTGCAATATTTGTAATTCTTTCATTGTTTAGAAACCACGTTATGTGTTATTATGTTTACTGCACAATCAATGTTACCCAAAAATTGGGTATTTAGTTTTTCTCCTTTATTGTAGTTTAAACTTTATTTGAAACTAGAGACTGACTCTGTTTGTAACTCCCTCCGCATCCTTCTGCTTTGTTTATTCCTTTTGGACGGCTGACATTAAGCTACATGTTGGATGTCGTTAACAATATGCCAAAGTGCTTTGTGATGGATATTTTTATATATGTTATTATTTACCCAGCTAACAACATACTTATGCAATTCATTTTCAATGGCTTCAAGATGCAACAAATACATAAATAAAGCTTCAATTTTTAATTTCAAATTTGTTTTTATGTTTGATTTCATTTCCAACTATGTGTTTCAGTACTCTGTTGTGTAGGCTCTTGGGTTGATACATTGAAAATTTAGTCTGGTTGTTCTTCTCTGTTACAAGTATTTATGTTCAATTTGATTTCATTTGTATAATGTACTTTGAATACACCTTAAGTCAGCAGAAAGAGTTCTTATGTTCTTAAGTCAGCAGAATGAGTTTTTTTAATTTAGATTCTTTACATTTTTTTTCTTTGTCAGGTTTTTTTTCTAAAAATCTGCATCTATGAATTCAACTTTTCTCTTTGGTATTATACTTAGGTTATTTTAATTGCATATTAATGTCTTATCTCATTGGTATTTGTTAATTCTTGAAAGTTTGACTGTTTTGAATGTGTAGTTTCAGATGGAGAATGTTACATGATAATCAAGTAACATACTTTAGCCAACTACTTGCACTTTATTTGCTTGCAGGATTACGTTGCAATAAGATGGTACAGGGCTCTTGAATTGTGTGGGTCATTTTTCTCTAAGGTGCCTTAAAATGCTTTGAATCTATGAGATTAATTTTGCTGTATTACTAAACAAAACACATGTACATATGATTTAAAAGTAGAGTTTCCTATTCAAGCTAATCATAAACATTAATCTGCAATTTTTGTATTGACTTTAGGTATTTTATGCAGTACACATGGAGTGTTGGTTGTATTTTTGCGGAACTTTTAACTAGAAAGCCTATTTTTCATGGGAAAAGTTTCTTGCATCAGTTGGAGTGGTGACTGATCTTTTGGGAACTCCATCACCCAAAGCTATAATTTGGTAAGTTGTTGCCTTAATTTTATCTGTGAATCACTCTTTGTTTGGATGAGTGAATAAATTTTGTCTTGCATTGACGTGGACTACGGGTAGGAGCTTTTGAATCTTAATTTTGAATCTTTTTTTATTTAAGCTATAATTGCAACCTTTCTTTTTTAATCTGATAAAAAGCTCTTCTAACGATCCTCACTATAAGCCACTGATGACTGCTTGACATCTACTCTCAATCCCTCAACCTGCTCAAACGCTTGAGATCCGCTACTTGAATCACTTTCTAAGGTTTATAATCTTATTCTTTCATTTTCAGAATTGTCAATCTTGATTTCGCTGGTGAGATGTTATTATGTCATATAATTCAGATCTCATTGAAGCATGCTCATGAGGTTCTTTATCATTTATTATTATCTGATATGTTATATGTGATATTTAGAACAAGTTTTTTCCACTGCTTGAGCTTGAAAATGTTGTTTTTGTTCCTAAATGAAGGGATATGTTACTTTGCCGTTTAGAGTTTTTTTAGGAATATGTGAGACTGATAGAAGTGTTATTTGTTGTATATTTTCTAATTTCAGCACCTTACTTTTTAATGTATGCAAAATTTGTGTTGCTTTATCTACTTCTCAAATTACAAGAAACACATGGATTCCAAAGTCTAATGGTATAGAGAATTAGAAAGGTCAATATTTAGAATAATAATCATGTTTATGCAGAACTAAGTGGTCACTTGTGAATCCAAGCTGAAATGCTTCTGCTTTTCTTCATGATTTCCAAATTCAGAATTACGAGCTTACAACTTTAAAGATCTGGAGAAACAGCTTTCGCTGCTGTCAACGCAGGATGGTAATCAGACCTGACAAACATCGCCAACGTGAGTGTATATGGTTTTGATAATTACCATGGGGTTGACTATTTGGCTATTTTTTAAGAATATTTTGTATGTTGCCTAGGAATATTAAAATGTCATCGCCACCTGTCTGTGTGTGTCTATATCTTTTTGATACATATATAAGCCTTGATTTTAATAATTGGTTCAATATAGTTAGACTCCTGTGCTGTTTCAAGTTTATTCGATGGCTGCATATCTTTCTGATTCGTTTGTTGATTCATATTTCTCTATTATTCTTTGAGCTGCATTTCTTTATGCTCAAGTATGACCTAATGATGATTTATGTTCTTGGGGATATTGGTATATGCGTTTGGTTTTGGTTAATTTCTATTCGGTTCTGCATCTTCTTCAAGCTCCCTGTGGGTCCTCTTACTGTGATAGGAATATGGTTAGTGGACAATGTGATTAATTATCTTGGTTCTGAAGATGACTGGAATTGGATCTGGTTGAGCTTATTTGTTGCTATGAATATAAGCCTTGATTTTAATAATTGGGTCAATATAGTTAGACTTTTGTGCTGTTTCAAGTTTATTTGATGGTGCATATCATTTTGATTCCTTTATTGATTCATATTTCTCTCTTATTTTTTGAGATGCATTTCTTTATGCTCAAGTATGACCTGATGATGATTTATGTTCTTGGGGATAGTTGTATATGCGTCTTGGTTAATTCCTATTCGCTTCTGCATCTTCTTCCCTGTGGTACTGTTACTATTATAGGAATATGGTCAGTGGACTAATGATTAAATATCTTGGTTTTGAAGATGACTGGAATTGGATCTGGTTGAGTTTATTTGTTGCTATGAATATAAGCATTGATTTTAATAATTGGTCAATATACTTCGGCTCCTGTGCTGTTTCAAGTTTATTCGATGGCTGCATATATTTTTTTTATTCCTTTATTGATTCATATTTGGTTCTATGATTGGCATTTACTCGACCAGCTGGTTTTTTAGGCTTGTGGTGTTGATGGGGTCTTTGTTGAGTCCTTTTCAAGGATTATTGGTAGATGCAGGATTTTTGAAGTTTTTATGGTTTAGTCTAGTACGAAGCCTGGCAAAGACGTAAGGTTTCTGCATGTTTTTAAATATATATAAAGCTTGTTAAATTGGTGGCTTTTTGGTTTGTTTCTGCTTATTTCGTGGGCTGCTGTGTTTTTTTGGGGATTCCATTGCTTTTTGAAGCTATTTTGGGGGTATTTATGTGGACAAGTTGGGTGTATTTTTTTGTGCAGCCGCAACTCACAAAAGTAACTCGTATTTGATTCTTCTACAATCTACTATCATCATCACCATCACAATTATCATCTTGAAATTAGGCTTCATTTACATCGGTTCATGGTATTATTATCCTTTTTTTCACAAAAGAACTGGTAGTTGATTCTTCTAATGATGAAGTCCCTCATGAACATGCAGACTCAAATTGACTCATGATCTTTCAGGTTGGACACATAAATCATAAATGCGCCAACTTGGGAATTCCCTAATATTTTTGGTTTTTTCTCCAGCCCATAGTTATTATTTCTAAAGCATACTTTCTTGCTTACCAAGTACCTTGGATAGGTTTCAAGTAATGATTTTTTGTTCCAACTATAATATTTCAAAATGTTCTTTTTAAAACAGTATTTGTTTAAAAAATGTTGTGTTTTGATTTGATGCATAGAAACATTCGTAGTTTAAGGTATTTATATTTCTTAGGAATTTATGATGTATTTCATCACTCTTTGTTTTATCATGTGCTCAGGTAATGGTAATCTCTTTTGAACAGTGCATTGGCTTGAATGTGTTCATTTGGTTTGTCTTTATTTGTTCTAATAGAGACTAGAGTCAGATCGCATCCTGCTAATCATTGAGAAATAGACAAATTTGTAGCTGAAGTTTAAATCATTTTTTTCTTTTAACCGTGTTCTATATATATATATATATAAATATATACATACATATATATATATATATATATATATATATATATATATAAATATATATATATATATATATATATATATATATATATATATATATATATATATATATATATATAAATATATACATATATATATATATATATATATATATATATATATATATATATAAATATAAATATATAAAATATATTTCTTAAATCATTATCTTTTTATTTGTCCACCATAGATGGTTTCGATGTTCTTGCTTTTCAAGAGTCTCCATCTATCATTCCTTGTTGATTGATTCACCCAGGCATGAAATCATGTTTGGCTATTAGTGCTTATGCAACATCAGCTACATTTAGGAAAAATTTCCTCTTTACTTCTCATTGACTTTTGTACCTTAAATTGTTCTACTTATAAAAAAGGTTAGTTTTTATACACTCTTCCAAATATATATGTAACACATTAGTCTCCAAAGAACAAACAAATATTTATAAGTGTAGTGTGCAAAGTTAACCAATATGTATGGCATTGTAAGTTGTAGCAATTAACCAAATTTTGGAGTGAATCTGCATGATGTGTATACAATAAAGGTTATGATGTGTTATCTTAAACATCTACTTCAAGATTTGAAAATCAACAACTAAATAGAAAGGTGAGCTTTCAAACTAAAAAATTGAAAACACAGAATGATTCTACATTTAATGGATATGGAAAAGTTTAGTTGGTTTGTATGAAATAAAAAGGTAAACATGGGATGATTACATTTTTTATAATGATTCGTCTTGAGACTTAATTTAGTGGCTTTTTTTATTGCTTTTTACATTTTTAATAATGATTTTCTTTTTCTTTTTTTAATGTGTAGCTTTTTTGTAGTACTGGTTATAATAAAGTATTTTAAGTGTGCAACACATGCTATCGTCACATTACAATTTAACATATTCGAAAGGATCAAGCAAGCATGGTGGCTATGTTAATGATGTGTTTTTGTATCGGGTTCGCGAAAAAACTAACGAACTATTGGAATAACCCGTCGATGGTGCAGTCTAGAGTAACAAACACAAGTGTTCAAGACAAAATATTAAACCACAAAAATGTGTTTTGGTAACGATAAGGATTGGCATTGAGGTTTCCCCTCTATTTTAAAGAAATGTTGTGTTATTGAACGAACATGTTACCTAACAAAAATTATTCGCCACCGCTGCCTGCGCTTAACTCATAAAAATAACTTTTCCGCATTTTTTTAGGGTTTTGAGGTTGCCTACATATACGGCGCTGCTACAAAGATGAACTCACAACTCTGGAGCATTCCATCAACAATGTCCGGCTAAGCTCTCGCTAATCATTCTTATAGGAAGCATCACGCTAAGTGTTTTAATTCTACGAACGATTTTCTATGTTTGCATGTTTTATGGTTTATGTTTTGATTGTAAACAATTGATTGTTATTTATTTGGTTGCGTTTCGTAAAATAGTTCGTTGATATTTTATTATGCGTGCCGAGTTATTTGTTTAATTAAGACGAGTAATCAAATTATCACGCGTTATGCCCAAGATCACGTAACAATATTAATAACAATTATAAAAAGGGTTATGTCTATGTAATCTTTATATCGTTTATGAAATTAAACACGAAGTTAGATGTGGAATTTGGGAATGATTACTTTTGTTAACGAAGTTAGATGTGGAATTTGGGAATTTACCGAAGATTTATAAAGGACTTTAGTGCCATAACCAAGCCTTTGTGTAACCTACTGCTTAAGGACGCACCATTTAACTTTGATAAGGGATGTGTAGAGAAATTCAACACATTAAAAGCTAAGTTCACGGAGGCACCGATCTTGCATTCACCCGATTGGTCTCAACCCTTCGAGATCACGTGTGATGCAAGTGATCATGCAGTAGGTGCCGCCTTGGCCAAAGAGTGTATAAAAACCCTGTGGTCATATATTATGCAAGTAAAACATTTTCAGAAGCTCAAATAAATTATACTGCATATGAAAAAGAGTTGCTTGCAGTAGTCTACGCATTAGATAAGTTTAGATCTTATGTCTGGGAAGCCAAGGTAACTGTGTATTCGGATTACAGTGCCTTACGACACCTCTTAGCTAGTAAAGACGCAAAACCACGGCTAATTCGTTGGATATTGCTATTACAAGAGTTTGATCTAGAAATTCGAGATAAAAAGGGCTCAAAAAATGTAGTAGCTGATCATCTTTCTAGATTGCCAGCAATCACCACCGATATGTTGGAATCCATTCGGGATAACTTCCCAGATGAACAACTACCATTCATCGCAAAAGTGCCATGGTTTGCTAATTTAGTAAACTATTTCGTCACAGGAAAATCCCAGGCCACTGGAACTCACATCAAAGAAAATACTTCTTCTCTCAAACTAAACAATATATTTGGGAGGAGCCGGAGTTGTTCAAAATAGGAGCAGATCAATTTATCCAGCGATGTGTGCCAGACACTGAGCATTACGACATTCTAAATCACTGCTATTCGTATGCATGCGGAGATCACTTTAATGCCAAAAAGACTGGCCATCAAATCTTACAATGTGGATTCTTTTGGCCGACCATCTTTAAAGACTCATACGAGTTTGTCAAATCATGCTTACGATGTCACCAAATAGGTGGAATTTCGAAATGAGACCAAATGCCTATGACACCGATTCTTATTGTAGAGATATTTGATGTGTGGGGCATAGACTTTATGGGACCCTTCCATAAGTCATATGATTTCAAAGATATCCTAGTGGCAGTTGATTATGTTTCTAAGTGGGTAGAAGCCGAGGCCACAAGGACTAATGACCACAAGGCAGTTTGCCAATTCGTTAAGAGGAACATATTTTCACGCCATGGAATTCCTAGAGCCATAATTAGTGATGGGGGTTCACATTTCAAGATTATGTATTTTAGCAAACTGCTTGAACATTATGGAGTCACCATAAGATCGCAACACCATACTATCCACAGACTAGTGGACAGGTAGAAGTGGGACAATAGAGAGACTAAGCGCATATTAGAGAAAACAGTGCGACCAGATCGTAAAGACTAGTCAACACGACTAGACAATGCACTCTGGGCATACCGCACTGCTTTCAAAACTCCTATTGGCATGTCTCCATATAGGTTTGTGTATGGGAAGCTATGTCATCTCCCGGTTGAACTCGAACACCGTGCATTATGGGCAATCAAAAATACAAATCACAATCTCACAGATGCCGGTATCAACCGAAAACACCAATTAAATGAACTAGAAGAAATACGTAGGGAAGCTTATGAAAGTGCTAAAATATACAAAGAAAAGACAAAAGCTTTCCATGATAGTTTAATTAAAAGAAAGGTGTTTAATAAGGGTGACAAAGTCTTGTTATTCAACGCACGCCTGCGGCTCTTCCCAGGCAAATTAAAAAGTAAGTGGTCAGCTCCGTACACTGTAACTAATGTTTACCCCACGGTGCGGTAGAAATAACATATCAAAAAGGTGGTGAACCATTAAAGGTAAATGGGCATCGACTTAACATATTTTTACAATGGGCTGATAAAGAAGATGTATCATCTGAGACAACGGTCTTGGAAGATGTCACCTAAATGTTAGGGAACCAAATGTCTAGCTGAAGACATTAAACTTAGCGCGAAGGCAACCTAGTGAACTTTGTGGGTGTGTTCTATAGAATCCCTCACGAGACTATAACTCGTCCACTCGGGCTACTGAGGGGTTTAAAGGCTTGTTGCACATGCTAAGTGCAATCGTTCTCACCATGAAGTGTGTTTTAAGTAGTTTTATTTATTTATTTTAGTAATTTCTAGGTCGTCATTTAAACACTTATGATGCATCTAGGCTTTAATTCGATATAAATGTCAATACGGTAACAAACTAAGTTGGGAAAAGAACCTTCACGTTTGGGACCATTGATATTAGAGATAATCAAAAGAAATACACATAATTCGTAGATGATCCCGAGGGGCGCATTTACTAATTCCGAGCTAATCATGTGATGCACTAACACTATATTGCACATGTTGAACATCATGACGTATAATTCGATGCTTAGATGCCACACGTGCTGTTTCATTTCTTCGTAATTGTTTCCTGTTTCATAATTATTTTTGTGCCGAAGACGCCCCAATTCTTTAAGTTGGGGAGGGGTGACGCATTATGCTTTATACGTTATATATCGTGAAACCGAGAAAAATTTTACGAAAAATGAGAGCTTTAAGGTTAAAATAACTCACTTATAAAGATTAAAGGTGTCGTTGTTAGTGTTGATCTTAGTTAAACTTGAGTTTTCAACTCAAGTTGGGGAAGTTTGAAGAAAAGTAAATAAACTAGATCCAAGAGATTTAACGCTTCAAGTTTAAGCATCTTTATCTTGCTAACCATCTTAGATACATGCTTGTTTAGATAAATTAGCATGAGAAGACGACGGTCCCTTTAGTGAGTTCTACAACAGCATTTTCAGACAGCCTCCACCACGGTAATCAAGTACCTTTGCTCCTTTTTACAAGTAGCTTTAGTTACCGCATTATTGTGTCATTTTTATTGAATAAAGCATGTTTCTTTTGAGATTTGATTAAGCGAGAAAAGAGCTATGATAGATAATTCGATCTATTTCCCTATAATTATCCTTGTTGTTGAGCTTGTGACTTAAAAATGATTATGTTAGTTAGGTCGGTTTCAAGTAAAAAGATATGATTAAATGAGTTTAGACAAATCACAAAGAGTCATAAGCGCTTGATTTCAAAGAAGTGAACTAGCTTAAAAGTAGGATATAACGTGTAGTAACGAGTGATAAATACCAAAAGTTGCAATAGCCGCTATTAATTCATGCAATAAGGGGGAGGAAGTGAACACGAGTAAGGCTCAATTCAAGTGTGGCCTAATTGATTCAAGAAATTAAGTCTGATGGGTACCATCATGCCTAGTCCCCTAAGGGCAACTGGTCTGGGAGCGGCTGACCTAAATACTGTTACACGGATCAACTAGAAAGTCATGTTCAAAGCTTGAATGAAAACATGGATATTGCATGAAAAAGTCTAAGTACGAAAAGAAAAAGAAAGATTAATAGGTAAAATCATGCATCAAGGAAAAAGATGGTCCAGTGACCCACGTGAATTCAAATTTGTAACCTTGAGCTAAAAGGATGATAGTGCTGAGGAATTTTTGGAACAGTTTTCTTTGATACGTTGCATTATATCTGAAAATAATATAGTTCATGCCTTTGAATATTAAAACGTTTATGAAGGCTAGTGTTTGCTTGAATGAGTTTTTTATGTCTTTAATGCTTGATAAACCAGATACATTTAAAAGTCTGACTTTTGTTGCTTGCTCAGGACGATCAAGGGTTAAGTTGGGGAAGTTTGATCGGGTTGTAATTAACCGTGTTTATAAAGCGTAAAATAGTTAATTTAAATTGAAAATGTGCCTTAGACTGTTCTACTATTGATAAATCTCAATACGCATGTAGGTAACCATCTCAAGTATAAGTCTGACAAATTTGAGCGCAATCGGAGAAAACTTGTAGAAA
Organism: Centrapalus pauciflorus; assembly: GCA_020465985.1. Classification (NCBI taxonomy): domain Eukaryota; kingdom Viridiplantae; phylum Streptophyta; class Magnoliopsida; order Asterales; family Asteraceae; genus Centrapalus; species Centrapalus pauciflorus. The sequence continues at coordinate 48,521 of JAANYP010002116.1, read as the reverse complement.
GCCAAGCGCAGACAGGGGCGCAGCCCTGCTCCCCAACCGAGTGCTCAACAGAATGATTTTGCTGCCAAAAGAAGCAAACGCAGAACCAAGTGCAAGGGGGCGTAGGCCTGTGCCCAACTCATAAAAATAATTTTTCACGTTTTTTTAGGGTTTTGAGGTTGCCAATATATATGGGACATATCAGAAGGTAAAAAGGTCTCGTTTTTAAGAGAGAAAAGCTTAGAAAAGGTCCCGTTTGAGCGAATACGAGTACGAAGAACACACGAGCCAAGCTACGGCGCTGCTACAAAGATGAACTCACAACTCTGGAGCATTCCATCAACAATGTCCGGCTAAGCTCTCGCTAATCATTCTTATAGGAAGCATCACGCTAAGTGTTTTAATTCTACGAACGATTTCTATGTTTGCATGTTTTATGGTTTATGTTTTGATTGTAAACAATTGATTGTTATTTGTTTGGTTGCGTTTCGTAAGATAGTTCGTTGATATTTTATTATTCGTGTCGAGTTATTTGTTTAATTAAGACGAGTAATCAAAGTAACACGTGCTATGCCCAAGATCACGTAACGATATTAATAACAATTATAAAAAAGGTTATGTCTATGTAATCTTTATATCATTTATGAAATTAAACATGAAGTTAGATGTGAAATCCGGGAATGATTACTTTTGTTAACGTATTTAATTAAACACCCCATTAAGTTTCTCTTTTATAATCGCGCAAGTAATTAGTTTTATAAAAAACAATTAACAATCTTTCACAACCATTCACTTTTCCATGTAATTAAATTTTCAACGCTAGTCGCTCGAATACATGAAATTAACCTCTCGCTCCTTATGTATACGATCCCTACTTACCCTAGCTTCTATGGTATTTAGCGGTTACTTTTGGCGAGGTAATGACACTCGTATCAGAAAGCCTCCATGATTGTGTATCGCTCTCTCCACCACCACCATGGTTGTCCACCCCCTCTCTCTCGGCCTTCATTTCCTTTCTTTTTCTCTCGGCCGATCGAAACGACCGGCCATTACCGCTATTCACCATCACCATCATATATGAAAAGATGAACACGAAAACGATGAACACGAAGATCATGAACGAAGATGAATGAAGAAGATGAACATGAAAATGAAGATGATTAACGAAATAGATGATGAATGAATATGATTAACATGAAAACGATGATGAATGAAGATGATTAACATGAAAATGATGATGAATGAAGATGATGAACGAAGATGCATCAAGAAGATGAGCATGAAGATAAAGATGAAGACGATGAACAAAATTGTAGGTTCCAAAGGTTTCCCTAGTGAATTGTTCTAAGCTGTAGAGGGGGGGGGGGGGTGAATACAGAAAATTAAAACTCAACACTCTTTTCTCAATGTTTGTGTATATTATTAACAAGTGTTAATTACAAACAAGCTTGACTGCAGAAAGGTTCAAGCTGAGATGACAGATACAACAGATGTTTAACTAATCTAAGACACACTCAGACTAGATACAATGAATACACTCACTAAGATGAACTCACCGATTTTACAAGACACATATGGACAGCTTGAATAAGAACAGCTTGGACAAACGTTACTGTTTTGTTCAAGCAGACTTGCATGCATGGAAAACACACTTCAATGCACGATCTGAATTTCTCACTCTTGGTTATCTCACAATCCTTATAAGCTTCCTTTTAGACTCTCACTCAGAATATCAGTGAAGCTTCTTCATTGGACGATGAGATAGTGAGATGTCTTTCCAAAAAGACAAAACAACTTTTCTGCATATTCTGATAAAGCAGACTTGTCTTCATTTGGCAGAATCTTTGTCTTTTTCTTTTTGTCTTTGTTGCATAAGGCTTTAACCAAAAGAGGAATTTCAACTTTGCATCTTTCTTCTTTTGTTAAGGCCATTTTGATATAAGAAATGGTATGTCACCCATTTCAAATATCCACTTTGTCTTCATGTAACAGAACAGCGTAGGCATCTTTAGCATCTTCTGTTTTCCACTTTGTCTTTGACTTTGTAAACTGATCTTGTAGTCAAAAACAATACATGAGGACTTGGAAACATATTCCATAATGTGTTTAGTCTGTTCACAAAGAACAGGTTTTGTTCACATAGAACAGAACATTTAGAATTTGTCCAAGCTGCTCAATAGGATAGAGCAGCGTAGACAGTTTATGTCCAGCCTGTTCAGCAGACAGAACAGATTGGACAATCTGCCATTGTTGCAACAAATGCAACATGGTAAACAGCTTTGACTTATATTGCAAATCACTTTTCAGTTTTCGATAAGGCATTAACAGGCCTTACATTATACCTTTAAGTGCATCAAACAAGTTTGAGTAAAAATCTCCCCCTAAGATGTAGAGCAGGTTTCACTGAGGCCTTTTTGTGCCTAACAATCTCCCCCTATTTGCAATAATCAGTCTAAGCTAATTTTATTAATAATCACTATATATTTTTACACTACATTTTGCTGAAATGAAATTACAACATCAAGGTAAAGTAAAAGATCAGTTTATATTTTGATTACAGAAACAACACATGTTTTACAAGAGTACAACTAATGTACTAATGTTGATTACAACTAATGTAAAGTAAAAGTTACAAAAAATGCAACAAAGTACAACTAATGTACATAGAAATCTCAACATATTGGACTGTTGATGATGGGAGCAAGTAATGGCAAGCCTGTACAACTGATGGACGGCTTCCATTCTTCATCTACTCAAGTAGTAGATGGACTTCAGGGCAGTGGTGGCACTCCTTCTTCAAGCATCTCTTCAAGCTGTTCCATGGTTTCATCCATTTCTTCCATTTCAACTCTTAAGAACATGAAACTGGGATGTTGGACCTCCCCTCTTTCATAAAAGCCTCTAAGCTGATCCCAGATGGCTGCTCTCCACTTTATAGATTGCCTAAAGGAATTAGCAAGTCTGAAAGCAATAAGCTGTTTGAGACCAACCTTGTGCAAGTCTGATGCTCTTTGGAAGCACTTTTTCTTTGTAAGGGGATCTACAAAAAATACCCCCAGCTCAGGTTCTTCAATCGGCTTATCTTACTCATGTTCTACCCCTTTAGGCAGGCTGTGGTCTACTCCTTTGATTTCCACGGCTACATCACCTTGTTCAATCATTATCAGGAGTTCCTCCAGGTCTGTATCCTTTCTCCTTCTCTTGGACTTTATCTTGGGTGTAGCCACTGAGGTACCCTTGATCTGTTCTTCTGTGATCAGGCCAAGATCCTTTACTCTCTCCATTAACTGCCAACTCCACCCATTCTCTGAATCCCATTTGTGCAACATCAGTGTGTTCATATGCCTCCAGTTCTGGACCTTCAGCACCCATTCTGGTTATCTGTAACTTCCACTTTTTGCCTTTTCTTGAAATGGGAACAACTCTGTGTAAGGTCTGCTCTCTACGGATCTATCTTGACGCGACACCTTCCAACGAGTGCGGAATCCTCGTTAGTGGCTTGACGGTAAGATCACGCACACCGAAACACGGAGACTACCACGGTGATAGACGAACAACTAGAACGCCCCAACACGATGATTCTCTCCGAACGAAACTCTCCAAATGCTAGCAAGTTCGAGATCGTCCTTTTGCTTAAAACTCTCTGAAATCTGACAATTCTCTGCCAAAAGTCTGATAATTAATCGAATTAACCCTTAATTATACTGACAGGTTTGACTTTGTCTAGGACAAATTCGAACTTGTCCTCCTAGACAAATTCGAACTTAGCCTAAAATCGAACCTTATCATTCAAACTTATATTTGAACTTATGTTTTAACTTATGTTTGAATTTATCTTTGTACTTTATGTTTGAACTTATAGCAATACGTTACCCTAAGTTCAAACATACAATCAATCAATATCAAACATACATAGACAAACATATATATCAAACACTTGTTAATAGTCAATATCAAGTAATTGACTTACACAAAATGCTATCTAAACTTAGACTGCTATCGTCACACAGGATGTACTAACAGACTCCCCCTTGACGATAGCTTCTAACTTTGTACATTTTGTCTAACTACTTGAACCATATAAACTACTACCTGCATATAAGCCTATATCGATACATACTCTAACTATCTTTTGGAACTTCCTAGCTTCAGATCTCTATCCTTCGTGAAAGAAGATAGGCTGATCGTGTAGCTTCTTTAGGTCATCCTTAGATAGGTTTATTAGATGCAACGGATCATACACTCGCAAAATAACTTTGTCTTCTGTATCTTCCATCACAGCTTCAGCAGTATCGTTATCTATGTACCACCACTTCATGTTACTAAGAACATCTTATGGCATAGACTTCATAGGCACCTTCTCAAACACTTGACGGGCTTATACACCATTCTAGCCCATGGCCTTCCCGTATGTGGATCTATTCTTGTCTCATCTTCTACCCTCTTGCCTGATCTTGGCTTTAGCCTTTCAAACTTTCCGGACTGACCCTCTTTTCTGATTATCTTCGCGATCACTTCAGCATAAGGGTCGTCACCAATATTGATCAATTCTTTCCAGGCTAATTCCTTTACTTCTACCTTCGGCAATGTGTTAGACACTTTAAGCGTTCGCCTAAGGTATTGAAGTCCATCTCTTCTCTTTAGTATGAATAGCTGCAGTTCTCTGTCGAAGAACTAGCTTATAATTCCACCCGAGAGATTTTCAGATCTTGGCACTTCCATCTTCTGTTTCCTCTTCGGCTTTCCCTTCTTCTCTTCCTTTCTGAAGCATAGATTTAGCAATTCAGCTCTTGTTGGTTCTTTCTCAGCTTCCTCCATCTCTGAGTCTTCTACAGATGCCGGCTTAATCTCGTCAATATCAATTACATTGTGCTCATTCTGCACGTATAGTTCTGTGATAGGTTGTGAATTAATGATCACTTCATCAACATTATCGTCTTCATCTTCTATGACCTCATCATCAGACTTCCAATCTACTACCTCTTGAGGAACAAATTCTCCTTCTTCCAATTCTCCTACATCTTCTTCAAAATCAAAGTCAAAAAATGTTTCTTCTTCTTCTATATCCATGAGAGCGTCTATCATCTCACTCTCTACAATCTTCGAAGAACTAGCTTCACCTCCTTCGACTCCAGATTGACTAGGCTCCCCCTGAACTGATGAAACTGAGTCTTCTGCTTCAACGTGAGTCGACGTTCACCCGAAAAGAATGTTGTAGCCGTCTTCAAGTCAGTTGCCCCTGAAGGTTTGGATTTCCCAAAATACATATCCGGATCCTGTACCTGGTCATAATCCCGTTCCTTCTTCAGCAATTCAAAGTTGTAGGCCCTCATCGTTCCTATGACATTTTCTAGAGTTAGAGTATAGAACTTGTCTTCATCATGTTTTATCAGCGCCACATACATTACCCATTTGGCTGGTAAAGCATCTAGAATTTTGACAATCTTCTCTGACTCACTATACTCGACATCATGGTTGTCTAACTCAGTTAACAAATGATAGAATCTGGTAATTGTCTCATCCAGCTTTTCGTTCTTCAAAGCTTTGAATATCGCGAACTGCTGCTTGAGCATTTCCATTCTATTTTTCCTAACTCTGGGATTTCCCTCACACCTTTTCTCCAAAGCATCCCACAATTCTTTTGCTGTGCGTTGATTGCGAAATGTGTGCAGGATCTCCTGAGGTAAAGCCATTCTAATGATCGAGACTACTCGGTTTTCGGCCTCATATAACTTCTTATGATCATCTTTCATTTTTTGATATGACAAGACACGTTGACGGCCTTCAACCTCTGTTGTAGGTGGAATGTATCCCTCGTCAATGCAAATCCACATCCTCATATCATTGAATCTAGCGAAGTCGGCGAACCTATCCTTCCACCAATAATAATCCTCCAATTTCATCAACTTTGGTGGAGAATTTGCTTTTCCGACCTCGTGGTCCATCTCAATAAACCTTTGTAAACTTGTCATTGTTTCAAAAATTTTTGGAGTTAAAACTTAATTAATTTAATTCGAAATTAATTTAAATTAACTCTTTCGAACCTGAGTAAGCTCGAATTTAATTAATTTTAAACCTGTTTGGAATTAAATTTGAAAATAAGTTTGAACTTCAACTAAAATCGAAACAATTGACAAAGTCGAAGATAAGACTAAATTCGAAATCCCTAAATTCGAATTTAATGGAGACTCGAAACTGAGCAAATTCGAAGTGGCCAAACTCAAATCAAACCCTAATTCCCCCTTGATGTTCGAGCGCTGCAAGTTCGAACAACGGCCAATGCTTCGAATTTTTCAAGGTTTCAGATTAAACCAATATTATTAAGAGTAAAAATATTGATTTCGATCAAAAACTTGAACTAATACAAAGTATTTTTCGATATCTTACTTGATAAACTCGAAAATCCGTCCAAAAGTGTGATGAAACCGTCCAAAACGTCAAGAAACCACAGATGTTTCTAGTGAACAAGAAGAACACCACGAACACCCAATGGCTCTGATACCACTTGTAAGGTCTGCTCTCTACGGATCTATCTTGACGCGACACCTTCCAACGAGTGCGGAATCCTCGTTAGTGGCTTGACGGTAAGATCACACACACCGAAACACGGAGACTACCACGGTGATAGACGAACAACTAGAACGCCCCAACACGATGATTCTCTCCGAACGAAACTCTCCAAATGCTAGAAAGTTTGAGATCGTCCTTTTGCTTAAAACTCTCTGAAATCTGACAAGTCTTTGCCAAAAGTCTGATAATTAATCGAATTAACCCTTAATTATACTGACAGGTTCGACTTTGGCTAAGACAAATTCGAACTTGGCCCAAGGCCTATTCGAACTTGTCTGTAACAACCGGCATTAAACCAGGTTAGCATATACGACCTAATCTGTATTTAATAAGCAATTATAACCTAATCAGTGATCATTATAAATTAATCAAGTGATTAACAAGGTTCATTAGAAAATTCAACTCAATTAGAATCAAATTCATCGGTGCGATGAATCGGGAAATCAATTAATCCGATCAATTTACGATATGAAGGATTAATTCAACTAAGTACGTAATTAAATTATGATTGGTAACACTAATCATACACTAATACAATTACTTAACATTAATTATGCAAGACTAAAACAATTCATTAAAACAATGCATTCAAAAGTATTTATAAATTTACAAGAAAAGGGAAATACAAGAATACATTCTAAATACATTTATACAAAAATAAAAAAATGAAAATACAAGATAATATCTTGAAAAATCTGCCTATAGGAGGTACATAAAGGACTTGATAAATATTTTTTTACTCAACATATCTACATCAAATCCCTCTACACCATCCTCCTTTCAATTCAAAGAAGATCTTACACTCCACCCCTCTTATCACCATCAATTCAACCTCCATCTTTTGCCTATAAATAGAGAGTTTCCCTTTCAAATTATTCACACCAAAACCCTTGTTTTTCTCTCTAAAAACCGGATCCCACACATACACACACTACAAACATTTTCATTCAAGTGTTCTTGGTGAAATTCAAGTGTTCTTGGTGAAATTCAAGTGTTCTTGGTCCAAATCTTGCACGAGTTCCAACTTCTTCTCAATTTCATACTCTAAATACTTCAAAGTAAGTAAATACTAGCTTATTTCATCATACATTTATGTTTATATAAGTCTTGCATAATATATATAATCACCAACAACAACAAGTTTCATAAAAACTCAAGTTTATAAATTTCTAGTTTTTGTTTTTAAGTTGTTCCTTTAATTATGTTTATGAATATATAAACACATCATAAAAGTGTTAATATTATGAAAACAAGTGATATATATGTGTTTTATAAATTTTATACAAGTAGTCTTTGAATAAACAACAAGAATCATACGTTATTTCAAGTTTATAAACTGCAGACTTTCGGCAGAAAATTTATATCAACTTTGAAAAATCATAACTATTTCATAACTTATCGAAATGAGTTGATTCTTGTCCCAAAAGCTAGATCTATGTCTTAACTATAGATCTGGAAGTTTTCATAATTTATTTTGGAGTTTAAGACCTCCAGAAATTATTTGGGAAACCGAAAGTTTGACAGCTCAAAAATGGCCAACATAGGGTTTTTAACGAGCTTTTTCACCAACCTAAACATCTCGAAAAATGGACGTTCTTGATTCTAAAAAAAACCTTTGTATATAGTATTTTAATGCCCTAGAAAACCAAAGCCTAAAACATTTTGGAGCTTGGTCAAAAACAGCCTCAAAGTAGGACGAAAAACCTCCGAAAAACCTGGAAAATTATATATATATATATATATATATATATATATATATATATATATATATATATATATATATATATATATATATAAACTTGACGTTTTAAGCGGATTTTATTTATAAACTTGTAATGTTGGGTGATTTAAGACATAAAAATCTCTCTCTCTATATATATAGATCATCATATATTAGAGATATTAAGTCTTTATTATCATTTAGGACTCGATTAAACTCACTCGACGCATCATCCACCCGTTCACGCTAAATAGCTTTTTACGCTAGTTTTTGCCATCGGAATCTCGGTGAGTTCTCATAGCCCCTATTTTCACACTGTTATGTTTTGGGATGAAATACATGCTTCGTTTTTATATGGACACGAAAATATCTTCATTTCTATTATCTATTACACATGTGGTTCCATCAGCCCTTATATCATGAACCGTTAATTGCATTTATTTGTAAGCGTGAATATATTGTGGATAGATCTATCGGGAGTCATGTCCCCCATTCGGGTTAGTTCGGATAGGCTAACAGCGAGTTCATATTTATTTAACACACGGTATTACGTATGGGAATACTGCACAGGGCAAACTCATTTTAATTAAGCTTCGGTTGCATGATGGTTTATATGTAATACATAACATGGAATTTATGATTTTATAAATTCAATCTCTATTATTGTTGTCCATACAAGTCAGATTTACGTGTAAACCTATGAGCTCATCAACATTTTTGTTGACGTATTTTAGCGTGTATTTTCAGGAAATTAAGGCAAGTGCATCGCATCGGTAGTATTTTCAAGCTTCCGCATATAAGGAGTCGCACTCAGTTTCAAACCGTCGGAGATTTATTTGCATTATTTTGGATGATTTAATTATGTATTTAAATCTCTGTACCTTGCGAACTTCTCTTTATCATTTTGGGTTATGTAAAACATTATATATTTTGAAGTCATACCGATGTATTTTTGAAAACGTCCATATAGTGGTCGTTCGTTATGATTATGGTTATGTTTCCGCGACGTCACGCTTCGTTGCCAACCGGGGTAACGGGGTGTGACAGATTGGTATCAGAGCCATAGTTATAGTGAACTAGGTTGCATTAGTACCCTAGACTATAACTGCACTTAAGTATTACTGATTTTAAAAATATTTTGTAACTAACTAAAAGACTATGAATGGACCTTGATAGCAGAAAACATGTCCCACCCGGAGACCATCATCTTGTCAGATTCAGAGGATGAATTCTCACCCATAGAACAAGGAAGCCAAGGTGACATTGAGGTGTACTTTGGATCGGGAACCCACCCAGACCAAATCAATGACGATGTAATGGACCTGTCAAAGCACAAGGAGGGCAATTGTGGCCCTGCAACATAAATTGCTCCACCATCACCATCACATATTCCACCCTACACCCTATTCAGAAACCATCCCAATGGACCATTGAAAAAATTCACCCCTAGGGAAAGGGTGTGACTAGCACAACGGGAGTCTATCCCGGTACCTGCCCATTAGCCAAGCCCGTCGCAGTACTAACGGGCAAACATAAGAAAGTGGGGATGGATGCCTCACACACTCCAAGAGTGGAGAAACGAGGAAGGGATCCAAGGCCAGTTTGAAGTCGGAACACGATCTTCCTCTCATGTGCCGACACTTACTCAGAAACCTATGTAACAAACGGTGCCTCTGTTGGTGGCAAGGGCCGCCAGACACGACCTCCAATTTCGACAAAATCCACCAAGAGGTCGGTGAGATCTTTGCAAGGATTAAGCAGGAGGCAATACAAACCACCAATAAACCTTGGGCCAACCAGAAACTCAGGCGATTCAACAAGACGGAATCAAGGAATTGTGACAGCGCCTAAAGCCCGCAGTGCAGAACTAACCCAACGACTTAATGCTCTGGAGTACGAGGAAACCCCGGAGGCATCTCATACTTAGTACCCTTTTATAGTATTTCTCTAGGATTTACTATCTGATACATCTTAGGGTGTGTAAGGCTTAAGAATTTATCGGAAAATTCCGACCATATCATGTACAAAGATTAGGTGTCCAACATTTTAATGAAAAAAAAAACTAAGTTTTATCTATAACTAGGAGCATGAGGATATGTAATACGAAAATCTGCCTAAGAAATTTCAAACCCATGGACTTATCCTCTTACCCCATTAAATACCACTTATGCATTTCTACTATTTGATACTGGTGCTGATAGGAGCTTTATATCTACTAAGTTCAGTAAGCAGATAAATTCCAATCTTACACCATTAAGTGCCAGTTATGCTATTGAAGTTGATGACAGTAAGACGCTTAAGACGAATAATATAAGTCGAGGATGCTCCTTAGAATTAGTAGGCCAACTCTTTGAAATAGACTTGATGCCCGTCAAACTGGGATGTTTTGACGTGGTCATAGGCATGGATTGACTATCGAAGAATCGTGCAGAAATAGTGTGCAACAAGAAGACAGTTCATATACCTTTAGCCAATAAAAGGGTCCTTACTGTCCAAGGCAAAAAAAAAAAAAAAGAAATAGCAAAGTAAGCATCATCCCTAGCATTAGGGCCCTGAAGTGTTGACAGAGAGGGAGCCAAAGGAAAAGCAGCTCAAAAATATTCTTATTATTTATGGTTACCCAAAAGTTTTTCCAGAACACATACCTGAACTCCCAACATCGAGGATCAAAAATCGGCCTAGTATCAGGTGCTGCACCAGGACGATTAGCCCCATCAATATTGTAAAAATCGTCCAACCAACCGTAGGAGCTCTTAGATAAAAGGTTTATCAAACCGAGTTTCTCGCTTTGGAGGAGCTCCAGTTTTGTTTAAGAAGAATGATGGAACCTTCAGAATGTGTATCAATTACCGAGAGCTAAATAAACTAAGAGAGTCGATATCCTCTCACAAGGATCAATGACTTGTTTGACCAAACTCCAAGAATTAAGCTTCTATTCAAAGATCGACCTAAGGTCTTGTTATCATCTGGTTAGCGTTCACAAGAAAGATAGTCCAAAGACAGCCTTCAGATTCCGTTACGGTCATCATAAATTCCTATTAATGCCATTTGAATTAACCAGTGCCCCAACGGTATTCATGGACCTCATAAATCAGGCGTGCAAACCTTATCTAGACAAATTCGTGATTGTATCCATGAATGACATCTTAATCTACTCATAAAACAAGGAGGAGCTCGAGCATACACTTAAGACTGATTCTAGAGTTGTTGAAGAAAGAACAACTATATGCCAAGCTTTCTAAGTTTGACTTTTGGCTAAGATAGGTAAGATTTCTCGGGCACGTGATCAATAGTAAAGGGATCCAAGTCGACCCCACAAAGATCGAGGCTATCATGAATTGGTCAACCCTTATAACCCCCATAGAGATACGACAGTTCTTAAGACTCGCCACTTATTATGGGCAGTTATTAAAAATTTCTCAAGGATCACCGGAGCTCTAACAAAACTAACCCGAAAAGACATTAAGTATGATTGGGGCAAGGATCAGGAAACATCATATCAGTTATTAAAGCACAAACTATGTAGCGCGCTTATTTTATCCAAGAGAAGTAAGAAATTTGTAGATTACTGTGACGCTTCACACAATGGGTTGATATAGAAAGATAGGGTCATAGCTTATACTTATGAAAACTAAAGGTTCACTAGGTGAATGACACAACGCATGATCTAGATCTTGGAGCAGTAGTCTTTATCTTTAAAACTTGGAGACATTAGTTGTACGGTAACAAGTGTACTACAGTCACAGACCATAAGGGCCTCCAACACATCTTGAACCAGAAAGAGTCGGATATGAAGTAGTGCCATTGGATGAAGCTAATAAGTGATTGCAACTGTGAAAAATCGTTATCACCCGAGGAAAACTAATGTGATTGCAGACGCTCAAAGCCGAAAGGAACGAGCTAAGCCATTAAGAGTACAAGCCCTAGTTATAACCATTCAACCAAACCTTCCTCCCTTAGTTCATGATGCACAAGTAGAAGTTGTTAAGGAGGAAAATATGAACAATGAAGCCCTGCACAGAATGGATAAATAGTTTGGGATAAGGGCTAATAAAGAAAAAAAAATCAATATTTCATTAATGGAATCTGATTTCTCTGTCTGGTGGAATAAGAAAGCTGGCTATGGATGAAGGACACAAATCAGGATATGCCGTTCACCCTGGATCCGATAAAATGTATCATGACCTCAAGGAACTATACAGGTGGGCTAACATGAAGGATGACGTTGCCACATATGTCAACAAATTCCTATCATGCTCCAAAGTTAAAACCAAACATCAAAAACAATTTGGGTAATATTCGACCGCCTAACAAGATCCGCACATTCCTACCAGTCAAGGAGAACAACAGGATGAATAAGCTAGTCCAAACGTACCTCAAGGAAGTCGTCTCCGGACACAGAGTGCCTATTTCAATCATTTCAGATACGGATAGCAGATTCACATCTAGATTTTTGGCAAACGTACAGCAAGCTTTGGGTACAAACTTGGACATGAGTACCACCTATCACCATTAGACCGATGGTCAAAATGAGAGAAAGATTCCAACCCTAGAACCTAAGTTAAGAGCATGTGTAATGGATTTTGGGAAGTGTTGGGATACTCAATTACCATTAGAAGAATTATCATACAACAACAACTATCACACACGGTTTAAGGTTGCTCCATTTGAGGACCTGTACGGACAAAAGTGTCGATCACCCCTTTGATATGCCAAGGTCAGGGATAGTCAAGCCTTTGGTCCAGAAACCATACTTGAGACCACCGAAAAGATAGTACAGATACGGAACGGACTAAAAGCTACTCCCGATCGTCAGAAAAGTTATGTGGGCGTAAGAAGAAAGTCCATTGGGTTTCAATTAGGAGAAAGAGTACCGATGAAAGTCTCGCCATTGAAGGGCGTGATACGAATAGGAAATCAAGGATAGCTGAATCCTCGTTACATTGGACTAGTAGCTTATTGTTTAGAGCTACCACCAGAGCTTAGCAGCATGCACAATACCTTCCACGTATCCAACCTTAAGAAATGTCTGGCTGATGAAACACTCGTCATACCCAAGGACGAGCTGGAGTTAGACGATAAGTTGAACTTCATTGAAAAACCTTTGGAAATAATGGACCGAGAAGTCAAGAAACTAAAGTACAACCGGATTCCGATAATAAAAGTCAGATGGAACTCTAAGTGAGGTCCTGAGTTTACGTGGAAACGCGAAGATCAGTTCTGCGAAAAATACCCTCATCTGTTCTCAAATACTCAAGCAGTGGAGAACACGAGCTAATTTCGGGACGAAATTCCCTGAACAGGGGGAGACTGTAACAACCGGCATTAAACCAGGTTAGCATATATGACCTAATCTGTATTTAATAGGCATTTATAACCTAATCATTGATCATTATAAATTAATCAAGTGATTAACAAGGTTCATTAGAAAATTCAACTCAATTAGAATCAAATTCATCGGTGCGATGAATCGGGAAATCAATTAATTCGATCAATTTACGATATGAAGGATTAATTCAACTAAGTACGTAATTAAATTATGATTGGTAACACTAATCATACACTAATACAATTACTTAACATTAATTATGCAAGACTAAAACAATTCATTAAAACAATGCATTCAAAAGTATTTATAAATTTACAAGAAAAGGGAAATACAAGAATACATTCTAAATACATTTATACAAAAATAAAAAAATGAAAATACAAGATAATATCTTGAAAAATCTGCCCATAGGAGGTACATAAAGGACTTGATAATATTTTTTTACTCAACATATCTACATCAAATCCCTCTACACCATCCTCCTTTCAATTCAAAGAAGATCTTACACTCCACCCCTCTTATCACCATCAATTCAACCTCCATCTTTTGCCAATAAATAGAGAGTTTCCCTTTCATATTATTCACACCAAAACCCTTGTTTTTCTCTCTAAAAACCGGATCCCACACATACACACACTACAAACATTTTCATTCAAGTGTTCTTGGTGAAATTCAAGTGTTCTTGGTCCAAATCTTGCAAGAGTTCCAACTTTTTCTCAATTTCATACTCTAAATACTTCAAAGTAAGTAAATACTAGCTTATTTCATCATACAGTTATGTTTATATAAGTCTTGCATAATATATATAATCACCAACAACAACAAGTTTCATAAAAACTCAAGTTTATAAATTTCTAGTTTTTGTTTTTAAGTTGTTCCTTTAAATATGTTTATGAATATATAAACACATCATAAAAGTGTTAATATTATGAAAACAAGTGATATATATGTGTTTTATAAATTTTATACAAGTAGTCTTTGAATAAACAACAAGAATCATACGTTATTTCAAGTTTATAAACTGCAGATTTTCGGCAGAAAATTTATATCAACTTTGAAAAATCATAACTATTTCATAACTTATCGAAATGAGTTGATTCTTGTCTCAAAAGTTGGATCTATGTCTTAACTATAGATCTGGAAGTTTTCATAATTTATTTTGGAGTTTAAGACCTCCAGAAATTATTTGGGAAACCGAAAGTTTGACAGCTCAAAAATGGCCAACATAGGGTTTTTAACGAGCTTTTTTCACCAACATAGAATCAAATTCATCGGTGCGATGAATCGGGAAATCAATTAATCCGATCAATTTACGATATGAAGGATTAATTCAACTAAGTACGTAATTAAATTATGATTGGTAACACTAATCATACACTAATACAATTACTTAACATTAATTATGCAAGACTAAAACAATGCATTCAAAAGTATTTATAAATTTACAAGAAAAGGGAAATACAAGAATACATTCTAAATACATTTATACAAAAATAAAAAAATGAAAATACAAGATAATATCTTGAAAAATCTGCCCATAGGAGGTACATAAAGGACTTGATAAATATTTTTTTACTCAACATATCTACATCAAATCCCTCTACACCATCCTCCTTTCAATTCAAAGAAGATCTTACACTCCACCCCTCTTATCACCATCAATTCAACCTCCATCTTTTGCCTATAAATAGAGAGTTTCCCTTTCATATTATTCACACCAAAACCCTTGTTTTTCTCTCTAAAAACCGGATCCCACACATACACACACTACAAACATTTTCATTCAAGTGTTCTTGGTGAAATTCAAGTGTTCTTGGTCCAAATCTTGCAAGAGTTCCAACTTTTTCTCAATTTCATACTCTAAATACTTCAAAGTAAGTAAATACTAGCTTATTTCATCATACAGTTATGTTTATATAAGTCTTGCATAATATATATAATCACCAACAACAACAAGTTTCATAAAAACTCAAGTTTATAAATTTCTAGTTTTTGTTTTTAAGTTGTTCCTTTAAATATGTTTATGAATATATAAACACATCATAAAAGTGTTAATATTATGAAAACAAGTGATATATATGTGTTTTATAAATTTTATACAAGTAGTCTTTGAATAAACAACAAGAATCATACGTTATTTCAAGTTTATAAACTGCAGATTTTCGGCAGAAAATTTATATCGACTTTGAAAAATCATAACTAATTCATAACTTATCGAAATGAGTTGATTCTTATCTCAAAAGTTAGATCTATGTCTTAACTATAGATCTGGAAGTTTTCATAATTTATTTTGGAGTTTAAGACCTCCAGAAATTATTTGGGAAACCGAAAGTTTGACAGCTCAAAAATGGCCAACATAGGGTTTTTAACGAGCTTTCTCACCAACCTAAACATCTCGAAAAATAGACGTTCTTGATTCTAGAAAAAACCTTTGTATATAGTAGTTTAATGCCCTAGAAAACCAAAGCCTAAAACATTTTGGAGCTTGGTCAAAAACAGCCTCAAAGTAGGCCGAAAAACCTCCGAAAAACCTGGAAAATTATATATATATAAACTTGACGTTTTAAGCGAATTTTATTTATAAACTTGTAATGTTGGGTGATTTAAGACATAAAAATCTATAAATATATATATATCATCATATATTAGAGATATTAAGTCCTTATTATCATTTAGGACTCGATTAAACTCACTCGACGCATCATCCACCCGTTCACGCTAAATAGCTTTTTACGCTAGTTTTTGCCATCGGAATCTCGGTGAGTTCTCATAGCCCCTATTTTCACACTGTTATGTTTTGGGATGAAATACATGCTTCGTTTTTATATGGACACGAAAAGATCTTCATTTCTATTATGTATTACACATGTGGTTCCATCAGCCCTTATATCATGAACCGTTAATTGCATTTATTTGTAAGCGCGAATATATTGTGGATAGATCTATCGGGAGTCATGTCCCCCATTCGGGTTAGTTCGGATCGGCTAACAGCGAGTGCATATATATATTTAACACACGGTATTACGTATGGGAATACTGCACAGGGCAAACTCATTTTAATTAAGCTTCGGTTGCATGATGGTTTATATGTAATACATAACATGGAATTTATGATTTTATAAATTCAATCTCTATTATTGTTGTCCATACAAGTCAAATTTACGTGTCAACCTATGAGCTCACCAACAATTTTGTTGACGTATTTTAACGTGTATTTTCAGGAAATTAAGGCAAGTGCATCGCATCGGTAGTATTTTCAAGCTTCCGCATATAAGGAGTCGCACTTAGTTTCAAACCGTCGGAGATTTATTTGCATTATTTTGGATGATTTAATTATGTATTTAAATCTCTGTACCTTGCGACTTCTCTTTATCATTTTGGGTTATGTAAAACATTATATATTTTGAAGTCATACCGATGTATTTTTGAAAACGTCCATATAGTGGTCGTTCGTTATGATTATGGTTATGCTTCTGCGACGTCACGCTTCGTTGCCAACCGGGGTAACGGGGTGTGACATTGTCCTCCTAGACAAATTCGAACTTAGCCTAAAATCGAACCTTATCATTCAAACTTATATTTGAACTTATGTTTTAACTTATGTCTGAATTTATCTTTGTACTTTATGTTTGAACTTATAGCAATACGTTACCCTAAGTTCAAACATACACTCAATCAATATCAAACATACATAGACAAACATATATATAAACACTTGTTAATAGTCAATATCAAGTAATTGACTTACACAAAATGCTATCTAAACTTGGACTGCTATCGTCACACAGGATGTACTAACACTCTAACAATTGGTTCCCTCGCAACTCTGCTGTCAGCAACATCAAAGAACTTTTTCCTTGCCAGGTTGTCAAAGTGAATCTGGGCTCTTGCAGAGGAGGATGCTTGCTTGGATTTGGTCATTGAGACCTGAGTACCCTGTTCATTTTCACCTTCCTTTTCAACCACTGATTCCCTAGCAGCCTCTAGCAATTTTCTTTGGACATCCAAAGAAGGCATTTTAATTTAATTGCCTCCTTAAATGCAAAGGATCTTGCAGCTTTGGCAAAGGCTTCTTCTTTCCTTAGTCTTTCAAGGGCTTGGAGCGGTTCATCTATATATTCATAGCACTTCTCTATAGAAACACCCATTTCTTTAGCTCTTGCCTTGTCAAACTTCAGCTGTGCAACTTTTCACGTAGTTAGGGTCTACAGATGCTTTCTTCTTCCCTTTAGTTATTGTAGTTGGAACAGCTTCAGGAACCTTTTCCTCTTCTTCTTCTTCTTGTGCCAATATCAGATATCTCCTTCTGCTTGTCCTGTCCCCAGGAATGGATTCCTACCCCTTAGTTTGTGCAGGGTTTGGAGATCTAGCCTAAGTAGGCTGAGCAGCTTTAGCTTGATGAGAGACATCCTCAGCGGGACCTGTTTGTGATACACCTGCTGCTTGACCCACAGATGTTGATTTCTCCTTAGAATGAGAAGAAGATTTCTCCCCCTTACTCTTGGTCTTTGAGGCAGATAACTTCTCCCCCTGTGAAGGAGATGACACATAGCCTTCAACATGTGGTCTGCCTAGAGTAACAAATTCAGCAGGAATAGCAGTAGTTTTGGCAGCAGGTTTAGGGCCAACCAGGCTATGCACTAAGAAAGACAGATTGTCCTTAACCTCTGCAAGCTGGGTAAGGCAGGTCTGAAGAGATGTTGATTTAGAAGCAGCAATGGAGGACAACTTAGAGAGATTTTCCCTGTCAGAAGCTATGAACAACAAGCTTTGAAGTTGTGCAAGATGTAGTTCAAGTGAATCTTGCACATCATCAACGTCTGATGACACAGAATTGGACAGAGAAACTATGAGAGTGTTTAAGCTGGCCAATGTAGATGGAAGGGTAGTGGTGCAAGTGTTAAGGAGAGTGGACAGCTGTTGGGAGACAGCTGTCATGGAGGACACAGAGTCCTGTTGAGTGGAAAGGATAGATGAGAGGGTAGTGGAGATAGTTTGCAGCTGTGCAGTAAGTGCAAGCAGCTGTGAGGACTGATCAGCTTGAGAAGGGGTTGGAAACAAATTCTTGAACAGATCAAAGAATCCTTGTAGCTGTGCAGACACAGAGTCTGAGATTATAGATGGCAGAGAGGTCTGGAATTTTCCAAAGAGTCAACTTTGTTGGTCAGCAGTGATAGCTGATCCTTCAAAGGAAGATATTTGGGGGATGAAGGAGTATGGGTGGACTGTTTTGATTGTGTAGATGGGGAAGAATGAGAATGGGATAAGGATGAGGCAGGTGTTTGAGGATGTGATGGGGAAGGTAGGGATACTTGGGATAGAAGTTCCATAGCCTGGGCATAAGTAAGATGATCCAACTTGGAAGGGTCAATGGTTCCTTCAGCAGTGGTTGTAGCTGCTTCATCAGGAGAAGGGGTAGGAGATGGTGGTTTCTCAAATGCTGCTTGTTGTGCAGCACCTTCATCAAAGCGTGGGGTGGTTCCCTCAGCAGCACCTTGGTTTATAGGTGCCTCATCATGGGGAGATGGGATGTGCATTTCAACATCAGCAGTGGTGAAATCTACTGATGGAATTTGCATTTAAGGTGCAGCCTCACCAGAGGGATGGTCTTTTCCCTATGGTTCATCAGCTTGGGAGGTTGGTCCTTCAGCAGCTGTTGGGTGTACAACAGTTGTATCACTAGGAGCAGAAGTTTGAGGCTGATCTACTGGATGGTCTAATCCAGCCGGTTTGGCACCTCGTGCAGACTCAGGTTGTGTTAGAGAAGTATGAGATGGAGACTGTGTGGACTTAGTGTGGAGTGGAGTGAACTCCTGTCTTTCAATACCCTCAACCTGTTGGGAGGCTGGGATAGTTGATGTGGTAGTCTCCATATGTACAACCAGAGGGTCTATGCTGACTCTGGGTGGACTCATGTTGGAGTGAAGCCTACTCCAATGATGCTGGGCCTTCTCCCAAAATAGGAGAGGCAGCATGGGTTGCTTCTATTTCAACAGACTCTTGTTGAGAAGAATCAGAGGGGCTGGATTGGGCAGGTGGTTTCTTCCTAGCTAATGATTTTCTCCTAGAGTATTGTGACAGTGTGGGGCATTGAGGAGAAGTAGCAGGGAACTATGTTTGGACTGGTGCTGAGACTGGGTCAGAAATAGGGGGGTTAACCTGTTCCATGGTCTCAGGTTCCATAGAGGCACCAGCCACAAAAGCTTCAGGTTGAACAGATGAACCAGGGTGAGAAGTCTGCTCCCTCTCAGCCACAGAGGCTGATGGGGCAGACTTTGACTTAGCTGTTTTAGCCTTCTTGCGGACAGGCTCAACTTGAGTCGATTCCAGGACCCTTTTTACAACTTTGGGCCTGGATTTGGATTTTCCCTTGGGAGCAGTCATTGGATCCACCCTCACAGTAGAGGGTCCTTCCACCATGCCAAGCAACCTCCTCATAGCTGTAGAGAGAGGAGGTTCATTGGGAAGAACAGGGGTGTAGAAAACTCTATTCCTAATCACTAGGAAGGCAGCAGTAAGTAACATAGGCTGAGAGTTATAGAGATGCTCACCACAGACATGCTTGAATATGAGGCTCAGAAACCTTGGGTATCTAACAGCAGCTGGACGTGTTTCCTGCTGCACCAGGTTCCTCAAATTCACGAAAATTCAATGAGCCATGTTCAAAGTAGTCACATTTACAAGCTGTAGGACTATTGGGATTTCATCACGGCTAAACTGGTCAAAGGAACCAACTTTGCTGCTGAAGCACATTACCACAGAGGCAAATAAGAAGCTGTAAGTAGGTGAGAGATCCTTTCTGAACAGTGTGGCTCTAACTTTGGGTTCTGCTACACCACAGAAGCGTAGCAAATTTCCCATCTGATCATTTTCAGGTTGTGGCTGGTCATATGTTTCAACCACTGGAAGATGATGAACTTCCCTGATAAGATCAGTAGTGATCTCAATGGTCTGAGACCCATTGAGAATGGTTCCCCTGATGATTTTGGTTGCTGGGTCATAGGCAGAGGTGTACCAAAATTCATACACATCTCCTGTACAGGACACCAAGAGATGCAGTCATGGCACAGTGTAGAGGGTGAACCTTCAGAAACTCCACCATATTCTCATAACCTTTCCCCACATAGTTTTTGGGAATGGTTAGCTTTGCAATGTAGTTTGTGGGTTTCTGTGTTAGCATCGTGGTAACAGAAGGATGTTTCTCAACGTCCTTACCATCGAATACTGGGAGCAAAGGGTTGTTTTGGTGAGCCATTGTTTAGAGTAGTGGAAAGAGGAGTACTGGACACTTAGTCGATTTAGGGTTCTTTGGGAGTTATGGTAGCAGTAGAGGAAGAAGAAGATGAAACAGTAGAGGAGGTATTTATAGGATTCGAATGTGAGTGGGTAGGAGAGAGAAAGGTTTGGAAGGTTGATTTTAAATGTTCTTTAACGGAAAATGGAACGGTTGTCCATGTCAGAACGGTTGTCAGACCACTTGAACCTTTATAGTCACTAACACACGTTAACACACATTATCCATAGATAATTAAGTTAAATAAATACATAAATTAAGTAACTTAATTATGAAGAAAGGTAATTAAAATTGATGTTCTAAGCTGTTGGTCAAACCTGTGATGAGCAGGGTTCATCACAAAATGTTCATTCCTCAAGCTGTTCATTCAACCTGTGCAGCTATGCAAGAACAGGTTATGTTCAATAGCTGATTAGGTTACAAGACAATGTTTTGTATGACAGATTGAGAGAGTGAGCAGCTTGGGGTTTGATCAACAGAACAGGTTTGAAGTAAAAAACTGATGGTTTCAAACCTGTTATACGCTCAAGCTGTTCAAGTTTTCAGAAATTGGCTATGTGTAGAACCTGCATTGCCTGTTCTGTCTAAGCTGTTCTGAGAAACTTGAGCAGTTTGAGACATATGATGCCTTAGAACATTAAGGACACTTAGTCACTTTTATTTAACATGCCCAGCTTGCTTACAAAATAATTAAACCTGTTTTCATCAACAGGCTTGGTGAAAATGTCTACAAGCTGTTCATCTGTGGAAATAAAACTTACCTCCACATTACCTTTCTGGATGTGATCCCTGATGAAATGATGTCTGACTTCTATATGCTTTGTTCTGCAATTAAATATTGGATTGTTGGAGATGGCTATAGCACTTGTATTATCACACAGAATAGGAGTCTTCCTATATACAAGTCCATAGTCTTCAAGCTGATGCTGCATCCATAGAATCTGCCCACAGCAGCTTCCAGCAGCAATATACTCAGCTTCAGCAATAGAAGTAGAAACTGAGTTCTGCTTCTTGCTACACCAACTTATCAACTTACCATCAAGGAGTTGACATCCACCTGTTGTGCTTTTTCTGTCTAGCCTGCAGCCTGCAAAATCAAAATTTGAATATCCTGTTAGCTCAAGACTTAAGTCTTTGGGATACCAAAGACCCAAACCTGGTGTACCCTTAAGGTATCTGAAGATTCTTTTTACAGTAGCTAGATGTGATTCTTTAGGATCAGCTTGAAACCTAGCACATAAATAAGTGGCAAACATAATATATGGTCTACTAGCAGTTAAGTATAGCAAGCTCCCAATGATGCCTCTGAAAGCTGTTACTGAAACCGCTTTGCCACTGCCATCAGTATCCAACTTTACATTGGTTGCCATTGAGGTTTTGATAGGAGAACTTTGATCAAATTTAAACTTTTTCAAAAGATCTAAAGTGTACTTTCTTTTATTTATTAAAATTCCATTTGAGGTTTGTTTAACCTGTAATCCTAGAAAGAAAGTAAGTTCTCCCATCATACTCATTTCATATTTTGATTTCATGAGTAGTGAAAAATTCTTGCATAACTGCTCATTAATAGAACCAAATATTATGTCATCCACATAAATTTGAACAAGCATAATATAAGACTTCACATTCTTTATGAACAGTGTGGTATCCACTTTACCTCTGGAATAACCATTGCTCATAAGGAAATCAGTTAGAGTGTAACACCAGGCTCTAGGGGCTTGTTTTAGACCTTAGAGGGCTTTGTCCAACTTATAGACAAAACCTGGGTGATGTTCATTTTCAAAACCTGGAGGCTGCTTGACATACACTTCTTATTGCAGCTTTCCATTCAAAAATGCACTCTTTACATCCATTTGAAATACCTTCATACTCTTGTGGGCAGCGTAGGCTAGAAACAAACAAATTGCCTCTAGCCGGGCCACTGGAGCAAATGTTTCATCATAGTCAATGCCTTCTTCCTGTCTGTAGCCTTGAGCAACCAGTCTTGCCTTATTTCTAATAACATGACCTTGCTCATCCATTTTGTTCATGAAAACCCATTTGGTGCCAATTATGGTTTTTTCCTTTAGGAGCAGGGACCAGCTTCCATACTTTGTTTCTCTCAAACTGATTGAGCTCTTCTTGCATGGCAGTGATCCAATTGGCATCTTTCAATGCTTCATCCACCTTTTTAGGCTCCATCAGGGACACAAATCTAGAAACATACAAAAGTTTCCTAAGCTGTCCCATCTTGTTTGCACCTCTTTGTTGATGTCACCAATTATTTGATCATTTGGGTGACACCTGATCCACTTAGGATCTTGCCTCAAAGAAGATTCTCCTGAGTTATTTGCATCTTCAACAGGTCCTGTTGAGCAGCTTTCCAGATTTTCAGACACACTCTTATCTTGAGCCTGTTCACTTGTTGAACATGACTCTCCATTGTTGAACATATCAGCAGAGGATCCAAGAAAATCAGCATTGATTGGTTCAGGACATGGTGTTGTGATTATGTCAGTACACTTATTCACACAGGGTGTATCAACATAGTCATCATCATGTCCATTGTGGTTAACTGGTTCCACTCTGGGTGTAGTGGAAGCTTTTGAGTCCTCTTCTTCATTAATGGAATGCATGAGATCATCAAAGCTGAACTCTCCTGAAACTGATTCAGGAACAGCTTTGGTGGAAGCACTCCTAGACTCCTTCATCAGCTTTGGGTTCAAATTTTGCCAGCTGGTCCCTCTGATTCAGAATGAAGCAGGGACATCCAAACACATGGAAATACCTAATGTTTGGCATTCTCCCTTTGATTAACTCATAGGGAGTCTTGTTGAACCTTTTCACCACCAAGGATCTGTTTTGGGTGAAGCAGGCAGTGTTGACACCTTCAGCCTATAATGATGAAGGTAAACCTGATGCACACAACATGGTTCTAGCAGCTTCAATGAGAGTTCTGTTTCTCCTTTCAGCAACTCCATTTTGTTGTGGAGTTCTTACAACTGAAAAGTTTTGTGAAATCCCTCTTTCTTTACAGAAGTCTTCAAGAGTACTATTTCTGAATTCAGTACCATGATCACTTCTAAGCTGCTTAACTTGAGCAGAGTTCAACATCTCCATCTTTTTGATAAATCCAATGATTTCTCTAGCAGCCTCTCTTTCACTCTTCAGAAAGATCACCCATGTAAACCTGGAGAACTCACCAACCATTACTAGAGTGTATCTTCTACCTCTTAGACTTGGGACACTGATTGGTCCAAACAAATCCATGTGGATTAAGAAGAGAGGAGTATCAATAAAAAATTATGCTTAGATTTAAAAGATGTTTTTCTCTGCTTGCATTTCTCACAAGCTGTGCAGAGTTTATCCTTAACAAAGGTTATAGAAGGCAAACCTATTACCAACTCTTTCTTACAGAGTTTGTTGATATTCTTGAAATTCAGGTATGATAGCCTTTTGTGCCATAACTAGTTCAGGTCTGCATTGCTTCTGGAGATAAAGTAGATTTCAGTTGTGGGATCAACAGATTTCATGTACACAACATATACACCTTTCTTCCTTTGTGCACACAGCACAACTTTGCCTTGGGAATCCAATATGTAACCCAGGTGCTCATCAAAGTTAACCTTGTAGCCAACATCACACGGTTGACTTATGTTTACAAGATTATGTTTTAGCCCAGACACATAGCCTACTCTTTTGAATACAGCAACACCAGCTTGAAGAGTTCCATATCCTTCAGTGGATCCATGTACATTGTCACCAAAGGTGACGTTTGGCCCTTTTTCAGGCCTGAGATCACTCAGCAGATCCTTACAACCTGTCATATGTCCTGAGCAGCCACTGTCCAAATACCAAACCTGGGATGGTTGTTTGTCCTGCAGAGTATGATGGGAAAATATTAGTTATTTATAGGGGAACTCATCATAGGGATGAGTTCTCCTACTTCATCAACATTTGTTGATGGACCAGTGATATCCACACTAATATTCCCTATTTGGATTGTATCAGCTTGGATACTATCCTCATTGACCGTATTACTTCCAACACTGCTTGTCTTTGCAATGATGGAACTAGCAGAGTCAACAGGCCTCATGTCCTCAGTTTCAGGAGAGTCTTTGGCCATATGTGTCTTCTTCCCACATTTATAACATTTTCTCTTTTTAGCATTTTTGGAAGAAGTACTTCCAGAAACATGTTCTGAATCATTTTTGTTGATCCTTTCAGCAGGTTTAGCAAACTTATTACTATTTTTAGAGGAATCAACAGTTTGGGTGGAAGGCACAATGGCAACAACTTTGCCTGTATCCTCTTTCCTCTTTTTAGGAGGACAGATATCAAATACAGGTAGTTTGATTGGCCTTTGACCTTCCACAGGTTTGGGAAACTTATTCCCAAATTTCTCAGGTTGAGCAATGGCTTTGCCTTTGCCCTTACTGAGATGTGATGGATGTTGCCTATCAACATAATCACTCCTTTTGGTTTTGAAAGACTTATCTTCATTTATAACCAATTTTCCACTATGATTTAAAAACTTATTTGAAATCACAGAAGATTTGCTTTCAACATAAGACTTACTCTTGTTGAAAGCAGGCTGCTTACCTTTTGAAAACTTTTTCTCAAAATGACCAGCATCAAAAGGATTAACAGGTCTCTTACCATCAGCTTTAGACCCAAAACCTGTCTTGTCAACAGGTTTAGTGTCCACAACTGCATTGAGCTTGTTTTCCTTTCTTTTGCTTATGTGAACCAGCTGAGCATTTAGCATACTGATTTGATGGAGAACACATTCCATCATCAGCTTTTGGAGCTTCTTCACACAAGCTGTCAGTATTTTGAGGCCTGACAAACCTATTTGTTGAGACTAGCTTACCATTCACTTTCTGAATGAAAGTGCTTGGAAGATCACCAAGAGTGGATAAGTCATTTTTCAGATTATCTATCTCAACAATTGAAGCTGCTTTGTCAAGATCCCCTCCAAGATAGGCTTGGATTTGAGCAGGGATCTATTGACTGATACAATGGCTGACTTTTTGTGCAGATTGGCACCAAGAGTCAACAATCTTTTGAAGCTTTGCATGTTTTGTGTCTGTTTCTCTCTTTTCTTCTAATAAAATGGAATTGATGTGTTTTAATTCATCAAGTTCAGTTTCCAACTTATGGAAGCTGTCCAGTTTACTAGTTTCTATTCCAAGATAAGTTTTTAGCTTGGAGATTTCAGACAACAAAACATTGTGCTTCTCAATAGCAGCTTTTTGATCAACAAGCAGATATCAAACATTTTAACTATTTCATCTGAACTGTAAGCCATAAAATTTGGTACCTTGTACATCATTGTTGGATTCCAGTTCTCTAAGCTGCTGAGGGCTTCAGCTTCAGCCAGGTCTTGTTTGAAGTTGCTGTTGATGGGACATCAGTGTTGGTCATAACACAATTGCTATCGTCTTCATCTGAAGATGAGTCAGATTCCTCCCAATCACATGTATCAGCCATGAGTCCCTTTTGCTTGTTGGAAGCCACTGAGTCTTCCAACTCCTCAGCTTAGCCATGGCCATTAGGTACTTCACCCAGTAGCCATCGTCCCTGTTTGTCTTGAATGGTTTGGATGATTGACCAACAGTTTTAGACACACAGTCAGCAGATATATGGCCAGTTTTGCCATATTTAAAGCACTCAGCCTTAGTTCTATCAAATGCCTTCTGCTTGATGGCACCTGACTTTTTCTGCAGCATTCTTCAACCAAACCTTTTCTTGTTGAACTTCTTGACAAGCATTGCAATCATTTACTCATCATCTAGTTTGGCAAGATTTTCACAGTCTTCCTCTTCAGACATTTCTTCCCTTTCATCATTAGCCTGTTGATCAGGTTGTGTGAACACATCACACATTTGACCAACAGGGTGTCTCACGCTGGCCACTAAGGCAGCACCTTTCTTAGACATTTCCAAGGCATTTCTTTTTTGTTCCCTTGACTGCTCATCATTTAGTAAGGATGCATACAGATTCACAAGATCCATACCTTTGATGGTGCCTGAATTTCTTAAGATAGTAGAAAAATAATTCCATTCTTCAGGCAGAATGTCCAAGAACTTGTTCACCAGAGTCAAGCTGTCCTTAGTGATCTCAACAGCTTTGAGATCATTGATTAGAGCAGTGAACCTGGTATAGGTTTCTGTGAGAGACTCCTTTGGCTTTGCAAAGAAGAGTTCATACTGTCTAACAAGATTGTTGATCCTGTTATCCAGTGTGATAGTGGGACCATCATAGACGGTACACAAAGTATCCCACATCTCCTTTGCAGTCTTCATTTTCTCAACCTGTTTGAACACATCATCAGGAAGAGAAATGACCAGGTTGTTCCTGGCTTTTGCATAAAGAGCAGCCAGCCTTTTGTCTTCATCAGACCATTGAGCTTTGTCTCAGGGACAACACCTTCAACATCAGGAGTGATAGTAGTAACAGAGGTTGACACATAGGGACCTTCCATTACTATCTATGACAGTTGTACATCCATATTCTCTAAGTAGAGCATCATTCTGCACTTCCAACCAGAGAAGTTTTGATGACTGAAGATGGGGTTTGGCCATAGAACCATTGTCATAGTAAGAGGAGGAACTGGCAGCACTGTTGTCCATGGGAAAGTAGGAAGAATGAGAGATCTAGAGTTAACACACACTCTATCTGCTCTGATACCAGTTGTAGGTCCCAAAAGGTTTCCCTAATGAATTGTTCTAAGCTGTAGAGGTGAATACAACAAATTAAAACTCAACACTCTTTTCTTAATATTTGTGTATATTATTAACAAGTGTTAATTACAAACAAGCTTTACTGCGGAAAGGTTCAAGCTGAGATGACAGATACAACAGTTGTTTAACTAATCTAAGACACACTCAAACTAGATACAATGAATACACTCACTAAGATGAACTTACTCATTTTACAAGACACAGATGGACAGCTTGAATAAGAACAACTTGGACACACGTTACTGTTTTATTCAAGCAGACTTGCATGCATAGAAAACACACTTCAATGGACGATTTGAATTTCTCACTCTTGGTTATCTCACAATCCTTAGAAGCTTCCTTTTATACTCTCACTGAGAATCTCAGTGAAGCTTCTTCATTGGACGATGAGATAGTGGGATGTCTTTCCAAAAAAACAAAACAACTTTTTCTGCACATTCTGATAAAGCAGACTTGTCTTCATGTGGCAGAATCTTTGTCTTTTTCTTTTTGTCTCTGTTGCATAAGGCTTTAACCAAAAGAGGAACGTCAACTTTGCATCTTTCTTCTTTTGTTAAGGACATTTTGATATAAGAAATGGTTTGTCACCCATTTCAAATATCCAGTTTCTCTTCATGTAACAGAACAGCGTAGGCAGCTTTAGCATCTTCTGTTTTCCACTTTGTCTTCGACTTTGTAAACTGATCTTGTAGTAAAAAACAATACATGAGGACTTGAAAACATATTCCATAAAGTGTTTAGCCTGTTCACAAAGATCAGAACACTTAAAATTTGTCCAAGCTGCTCAACAGGATAGAGCAGCGTAGACAGTTTATCTCCAGCTTGTTCAGCAGACAGAATAGATTGGACAATCTGCCTTTGTTGCAACAAATGCAACAGGGTAAACAGCTTTGACTTATATTGCAAATCACTTTTCAGGTTTCAATAAGGCATTAACATGCCTTACATTATACCTTCAAGTCTGTTTGATTAAAAATATCCCCCTAAGATGTAGAGCAGGTTTGACTGTGGCCTTTTTGTGCCTAACAAAAATAGATGGTGAATGAAGATGAACGATGAACACGATGCATAGATGAACAAGATGTGTAGATGAATTTGTCTATATTTTTTAATTGTTTCTTTTTTGAACACGATGCATAGATGAATTTGTGCATTTTTTTGTTAAATTTGGAAGTATATCAATTGAATTCATTTATCATTTATTATTTGTTAAAACATTAAATTTAATGTGGTATACACATTTCCCAAGATGTCATTTTTTGTTTATTCCTGCAATGCACAAGATGCATGACATTGTCCAACTATTTACCTTAGATCCACACAATTTTTTGATCTAATGGATGATATAGGTTCTTTTATACCTCAATGCATAAAAGTTCTCCATTGAACCTCCATATACATACATACATACATATATATATATATATATATATATATATATATATATATATATATATATATATATATATATATATATATATATATATATATATATATATATATATATATTTCCTGACAAATAAAAGCCAAATCAAAAAAATCAAACACCATAGATATTATATTATTTCAAAAAACAAAGGGATATTGAAAATAACAACAATTATTTATATTTTTATTGTTTATACTGACATTGTAACGACCATGAATAACAACCAGGTGCGTGGATATTTCTTATTTGATAAATTATTAAAATAATATCGAGTTGAACGAATTAAAATAGGAGAAATTTATAAGTTAATTGAATTTTGAAAAGATTGCAAATTAGTTATGGTGTCAATGCTTTAGTTATTAAAAAATAGGTACCCAAACTGGTATTAGGCATTAAACCCAACATCGCTATAGTAAAGAATATATTGAGACAAGCTGCTCAATTAACTTCAACATGAAGCATTCTGATTTCATTCAAACATGTGTGTGTGTGTGTGTTCGAATTCAGTAGCAGTAGGAGATCAACTATAACATCATAGGAATTTATTTATTGTAATCTGGGATTAATTAGTTTAATTTTGTATATGATGTAATCAAGTTGGATTATTAATGAAAATTTATTTATGAGAAAACAAAGTCAAGGGAAAGTTGGTTGTTATATTATGAATAATCATGGAATTATAGATGTAAATCATATAAGTAAGTGATATAGCATTTATAAAGTTTAGTGGTCAAAATAGAAAACTTTAAAGCTTATTTAAGAAAATAAGCAAGTGTAGGGACCACTTGTGTAATTTAATTAAAGAAGGAATAAAAGACTATTGAAAGTCTTTCAAGGCTCATCTTCACCTACACTTTTCTCTCACTCTCTAAATCAAGAACGAAAGTTTGCTGGAATTAAGAGCTAAAATTCAAGCATTTGCTTGTTCGGAAGTAACTAAGACTACTACAAACTTCAGTTCGACGTAAGAATCGAATCATGATGACCCAAATTATGAAATTGGTGTTGAATCTATCGATGCATGTTGTACTTAACATATTAAAAGTGTAATTGGAAGCGTACTAAAGCTTTACAATCAAGAAACAAGTTCAAATTCAACTTCAGTGATGAAAATCAAAGTTTTGTATGTGTTTGTGTGTGTGTGTGTGTGTGGCATATTGTACTCACAAGCCCTAAATCGGTTTTATATGGTTTGAAAACCCATTAGAAATGTCTAAAGTATGTTAGATATAAGTATATTGTAACACCCTCGAAATTCAACTAAATGTCACGTCAATATAATATCATAAGTTGCAATATCGCATAATTCCATAATACACATAGGCATGGCAATGAGGCGGGTTGGGGTGGGGACCCCAATCCCCATCCCCGTCCCCGACTTACTATCCCCGTCCCCATCACTAGCGGGGATTAAATTTCCCATCCCATCCCCTTCTCATCGGGGTTCGGGGATCCCCGATGGGGTTTCGGGTAAAGTCCCCGTTTGACCTTTTTTTAAGAAAGCCAAACAAATTGACATAAGTTAATATTTAAAATAGTGAAATAAGCGTTGTAAATCTTAATGATAAGTATCATCCTAACATGACCAATTACAAAATTATAATAAAGTACATAACAAACGAAAATACGAAAGTGCAATCATTAGTAACACCCATCAATTCATACGGAAATACAATTCATATGGAAAGACACAACAAATGAAAATACATAAAATCCCCATCAAATTCCTCACACAATCGTCCATTTATAACATCTCCACTGTAGCTGAATCTACAATAAAGTTTAAAGTATTACAATGAGTATTTGACATGTTATCTTAAACATTCGTAAATTAAACTTTATACAATTACCATGAGCATTCGGGTCATCATATTAAAATATGGTTGCAATGTTAGCAGATGTTAATTGATCACCTGCTTCTAAAAGAAACAAAAACATATGCACATTACATTATAAGATTAATGAAGAAATAACAATTGCATTAAACAACTTAATAAAAATACTTTTCATAATCTCTTCTCGTACCAAACTTTGTGAACACATTAATGCTTCAATTGTGTCCGGAAGAAGTAGGCTTCGATGCGGACTAATAAATCTTCCACTAGCACTAAAAGTCGACTCTGAAGCCACAGTAGAGACGAGAATAGCCAATATGTATCTAGCAATAGCATGTAAAACTGGATACTTTGCCGCCTTTATCTTCCACCAAAGCAACATATCAAACTTTGCAGGTTGTGGCTCAATTCCATCATCTAAATAATGATCAAATTTAGCTTTCACAGCAGATGGAGGATCTTTACTCTTAGATGTCACACCCTGCTACATTGGTTGGCAGCGAGACGTGACGAGTGCGGAAGCGTAACCATAATTATAACGAACGACCACTATATGCACGTTTTCGAAATAATACATCATTAAAATTTAAGAATGTAATAACGTTTTACAAAATGAAAGAAATGAAGTTCGCGTAATACAGAGATTCTAATACATAATTAATGCGTCCAAAAATAATGCAGTCAAATCTCCGTTAATTTCGAAATATGCATGCGACTCCATGAAATGCGGAAGCTTGAAAGTTAGTGTATCCGAAGGCACACTTGCCTTAATTACCTAAAAATACATGCTAAAATACGTCAACAAAATTGTTGGTGAGTTCATAGGTTTACACGAAAAGACCAGTTGTATGGACATTATCAGATGCGTTGAATTTATAAAATCATAAATTCCATGAGATGTATTACATAAACCATCATGTCACCGAAGCTTAATTAGAATGAGTTTGCCCCGAGCAGTATTCTCATACGTAATACCGTGAGTTGAATATATATGCACCTGCCGTTAGCTAAACCACTAACCCGAGTGGGGGACATGACTCCCAATAGATATATCCACAATATATTCGCGCTTGCAAACAAATGCAACTAACGATTTCATGATATAAGGGCGGAAATCACATATGTAATACATAATAGAATCGAGAAGTTTTTGTGTCCATATAAAAACGAAGCATGTATTTCATCCCAAAACATAATAATGTGAAAAATGGGACTATGAAGACTCACCTTGTTGGTTTTTGATGATGTTTTTGGATCTGAGTTAAGCACTTGTTCGAATGGTTGAGACTCGTCCTAATATTTTTACGAGTTCGGGTCAATATCATCATAATACGTGTTTGAATATTTTATGTACTTGGGGGTGATGTATATAAATAATTTCGTAGGATTTCATATGTTGATACTGATTTGTAGTTACGTTCAAGTAATTTATTTAAAATTATAATTTGTTGTATTAATTCCGATTTACAAAAAATGACTTTAAGTAGTTTATTTCCAAGGATATTTTGGTGCATGCATGCATGCATACGTACATATGTATTTATATATATATACGAAAATGCATACATATATGTACGAGCATGTGCATCATTACGAAAGGGTATTCATACATTTTGCATGGAAAAATTTCACGAATATTATGAAAACCGAGTTGTAAATGAAGAGTATTATATTTTAGTAAATGTATTTGATTTTTCATGTTTTATAAATTTTTAAGGTGAAAATAAAGTAAATAAGAAAAAAAAACTTACAAAAGTTTGAAGAACACTTGAACTTCTTGGCCGATTTTGTTTTGAGAGAGAATATGTGTGTTGGTGTGTTTTTGTGAAATGGGTTTGTCTTCTATTTATAGAAGAGAAAGGGTTATTAAAAATAATGATAAACTAATTAAAATTTAGTGAAATGATGAAAAGAAAAGGTGTTTTCGGTTGAGTGTTGGACAAAATAAGTGTGGCCGATTTCATGATTGTATGTTGCATGGAGTTTAATATTAAAATAATACAAAAGTACAAGCTAGTTGTCCTTTAAAGGACAACTTACTTTTTAGAGTGATAAGTAGTATGGGTTTTCATATTTTATATTAATAAAAGTACAAAAGTGTGCACGAAAAGGTGATAGTAATAATTTCTGATATATATATATATATATATATATATATATATATATATATATATATATATATATATATATACATACTTAGAAAATTTTCTGGAATGTTAAACTCGATTCAAGTGTGAATCGAGTTTGTTGCAGTGTCAATCGAGTTTTATATCATTATACCCGAGTTTTATCACACTTTGATCGAGTTTTATGCCCTTGTCATTCGAGTTTAGGTCTTCACTTAATCGAGTTTCATTATATCATTATTCGAGTTTATTACTTCTTTCATCGAGATTCATACAACACCATTCGAGTTTATTGATTATATGATTCGAGATTCATATAACTTCATTCGAGTTTATTACTTCATTATCCGAGTTTTATATTTAATTTAATTTTGAGTTTCATACCTTATATTTTTAGGCCAGTTGTTACAGTCTCCCCCTGTTGAAGGAATTTCGTCCCGAAATTAGCTCGTGTTCTCCTCTGCTTGGACTTTTGAGAACAGCTGGGGGTACTTCTCTCGGAATTGATCTTCGCGTTCCCAAGTAAACTCAGGACCTCGTTTAGAGTTCCATCGGACCTTTATTATTGGAATTCGACTGTGCTTGAGTTTCTTGACTTCTCGGTCCATTATTTCTACCGGTTGCTCAATGAAATTCAACTTATCGTCTATCTCCAGCTCGTCCATGGGTATCACGAGTGATTCACCCGCCAGACATTTCTTAAGATTGGATACGTGGAAGGTATTATGAACGTTACTAAGCTCTGGGGGTAGATCGAGTCGGTAAGCTACCGAGCCAATTCTTCTGGTGATTTTGAATGGTCCGATATAACGAGGATTGAGTTTTCCTCGTTTTCCAAAACGGATTACGCCTTTCCAAGGCGAGACTTTCAGCATCACTTGATCTCCCTCTTGGAATTCCAAATCCTTCCGTCGGATGTCTGCATAACTCTTCTGTCGATCCCGCGCAATCTTCAATCGGTTCCGAATCTGGGCTATCTTCTCTGTAGTTTCCTGGATGATCTCAGGTCCAGTAATCTGACTATCCCCTACTTCGGCCCAACAAAGAGGTGATCGACACTTTCGTCCATAGAGTGCTTCGAATGGGGCGGTCTTAATGCTCGAGTGGTAACTGTTGTTATAAGAAAACTCAACTAATGGCAGGTGTCTGTCCCAACTTTTTCCAAAGTCGATGACACATGCCCTTAGCATATCTTCCAATGTTTGAATCGTTCTTTCGCTCTGACCGTCCGATTGCGGGTGATAGGCTGTACTCATATCCAGACGCGTTCCTAGTGCTTCTTGCAATGATTGCCAGAACCTTGACGTAAATCGGCTGTCTCTGTCTGATATAATGGATACTGGCACCCCATGCCTTGAGACGACCTCCTTAAGATAGGTTCGTGTTAACTTATCCATCTTGTCAGTCTCCTTGATTGGCAGGAAGTGTGCGGTCTTGGTCAGCCGATCCACGATCACCCAGATGGTGTCATAACCTCCAGAAGTCTTTGGCAACTTAGTGATAAAATCCATGGTGATATTTTCCCACTTCCATTGGGGTATCTCTGGCTGGACTAGCAATCCTGACGGCCTTTGATGCTCAGCCTTAACTTTTAAACACGTTAAGCACTTGCTGACATAAGTAGCAATGTCAGCCTTCATGTTTGGCCACCAGTATGATCCCTTCAAATCGTGATACATCTTGTCCGACCCTGGATGAATAGCATATCTTGTTTTGTGCCCTTCATCCATGACCAGTTTCCTTACGCCTCCAAATTTCGGTAACCAAATTCTGCCCATGAAGTATCGACATCCATCTGACTTAATTTCAAACTGCTTATCCATGCCTCTCAATGCTTCATTCAGCAGATTATCCTCCTTGACTGCCTCTTCTTGTGCCTCTCGGACTTGAGAGTTTAGGTTTGACTGTATAGTCATGACCAAAGCTCGGACTCTCAATGGCTTAACCCATTCCTTTCGGCTTAGGGCGTCAGCTACGACATTTGCTTTTGTGGATGGTAGCGAATCTCGCAGTCATAGTCGCTAAGAAGTTCCACCCAACGTCGTTGCCTCATATTTAACTCTTTCTGATTCAGGATATGCTGGAGGCTTTTATGGTCCGTGAACACCGTGCACTTGGTTCCATACAAATAGTGCCTCCATATTTTGAGAGCAAACACCACTGCTCCCAGTTCTAGGTCATGAGTCGTATAGTTTACCTCGTGAATCTTGAGCTGTCGTGATGCATAAGCGATGACCTTGTCCCTTTGCATGAGCACACAACCTAATCCGTTGTGCGAGGCATCACAGTAGACTACAAAATTTTCAGTCCCTTCGGGTAGGGACAGAATTGGTGCACTACACAACCTCTGCTTAAGCAGCTGAAACGCCTTTTCCTGCTCTTCACCCCAGACGTATTTCACATCCTTACGGGTCAACTCCGTTAAGGAACCCGCTATCTTCGAGAAGTTCTCAATGAATCGCCTATAATAACCGGCAAGTCCTAGAAATTGGCGAACTTCTGTGGGGGTTCTAGGGATTGCCCAGTTCTTTATGGCCTCGATCTTTGATGGGTCAACCTGAATTCCCTGACTGTTGATCACATGCCCAAGGAATTTTACTTCTCGCAACCAAAATTCACATTTTGAAAATTTGGCGTATAGCTGCTCTTTCTCTAACAACTCCAAGATCAACTTGAGATGTTGTTCATGCCCTTCTTTACTTCTGGAATAGATTAGGATATCGTCTATGAACACTATTACAAATTTATCCAGATATGGTTTACACACCCGATTCATGAGGTCCATAAATACGGCTGGTGCGTTGGTTAAACCGAATGGCATTACCTGGAATTCGTAATGTCCATAACGAGTTCTGAATGCCGTCTTGGGGATATCTTCTTCCCGAACTTTTACTTGATGATAACCGGAGCGCAGATCAATCTTTGAGTAGAAGCTAGATCCCTGTAGCTGGTCGAACAGGTCATCAATCCTAGGGAGAGGGTAGCGGTTCTTTACCGTTAACTTGTTTAGCTCTCGGTAGTCTATGCACATTCGGAAGGATCCGTCTTTCTTTTTAACGAACAAAACCGGAGCTCCCCAAGGTGAGGAACTTGGTCGAATGAATCCTTTATCCATCAATTCTTGCAATTGACTGGATAGTTCTTGCATCTCAGAAGGTGCGAGCCTATATGGGGCTCTTGCGACCGGTGCAGCTCCTGGCACTAAGTCGATTTGAAATTCTACTTGCCTAGCTGGAGGAAGCCCAGGCAAGTCTTCCGGGAATACCTTCGGGTAGTCACGTACTACTGGAATATCTTCAAGTCGTTTTTCCTTCGACTCTTTTTCTACGATCTGGACCAACACTGCATGACAACCCTTCCTAAGACATTTTAATGTTCTTAGGCCGGATATGACATTCAATTGTCGGTTCTTCTTTTCCCCTTGGACCGTGAGGACTTTCTTCTTACTGAGTGGTATTCGCACCACTTTCTTACCACACAAAATCTCAGCCTGGTTATGTGACAACCAGTCCATACCAATCACCACATCAAAACTTCCGAGTTCTATAGGCATTAAGTCTATCTTAAAGGAGTGATCTGCTAGCTTTAGTGTGCATTCCTTAATGATACTACTTGCCTTTATTATTTTGCCATCCGCCAGTTCTATTGTATATGAGTTGTCTAAGGGAAGAGTAGTAGCATTCAACTGCTGGCTAAATTTATCAGATATAAAGCTCCTATCAGCCCCAGTATCAAAGAGTACGTAAGCGTAAATATCGTTTAGGAGAAACGTACCTGATACCACATGGGGGTCCTGACGAGCATCTCCTGCTCCCAACACAAATGCTCTCCCCTGAGCTCCTCCTTCGTTCCTCAATTTCGGACACTCACTCTTGATGTGTCCAGTTGCGCCACACTCGAAACAGCCCCTCGGGTTGCTACCACTGGCACCCGGGGCTCCGGATCTACAATCTTTGGCCATATGGCCCAAACGTTTGCATTTTCCGCATTGGGTTGGACAGGGGCCAGGGTTGTGGTGGAAGGTGCATTTGGTGCAAAAAGGCTTGGTACCGGTATAGCCTCTCCTTGACTCAACTCCTGCTACATAGGCTTTAACAGTCTCGGGCTTCTTGGACTGTGAACCCGTGTTCTTTCCGGTCTTTTCTTCCCACTTTCTCTTGTGTTCCCCGGCTTTGGCTTCGTTCCTCCGGGATACTTGGTCCATAAGATTGTTGGCCATTCTGATGGCGTCCTGTATGGTGGATGGGTTGGAGGCTGTAACGTTGCCTTGTATTTGAGGAGCGAGTCCCCAAATATAGCGTTCAATCTTCTTGTATTCCGGAGTTACCATTTGCGGACATAGGATACTTAGTTCATGGAATCGGTTGGTATATCCTGCAATGTCCGTTCCTTTCATTGATAGATTCCAGAACTCCGATTCCATTTTCTGAAGTTCGTTTCTCGGACAGTACTCATCCGTCATCATCTGTTTCAACGTGGACCACGTGAGCTGGTAGGCTTCGTCAATACCTACAGACTGGACGTAGGAATTCCACCATGTGAGCGCGCTATCTTGCAAGGTGTGAGTAGCAAATTTCACCTTGTCTCCTTCAGCGCACCCGCTGACACGATATACGGATTCTAACTTTTCAAACCAACGGATCAAACCGACTGCTCCTTCGGTTCCATTGAAATACCGGGGTTTGCAACTTAAAAACCCTTTAATCCCACAACCTTTCGTGTGAGTTTCAGTTCCTCCCGTGGTGCGACTGGCACCACCATCCCCATTGGCTGTGCTATTCCGGTTTGCCTCGTAGGTAGCTATGGCGGCAGCCACCCTTTGTGCAACAAGCTCTTCAATGTCAGCGACATTCATTGCTCGTTTTGGCGGCATTAACTTGAAGTTTAAAGAGAATCATAGTGTAAGAAGTTGAATCTTAAAGATGCAGCATAATACTATAATCATCAAGCACAATCTCATAAATATCTTGGGAATTTTCATTAATCATTCGAAATTTTTCTTACATTGGGGGCGGGTTATTACCCGAAAATTTTATCCTACGCTATTACACGATATTTTTCCTACCAATACAAAGGAAATGGAAAAGTACTAGGTGTGGGAGTGATCAGGGGTCTCTCCCTTTTCCATTGAGTGGAGGCGCTGCGTCAGCTCTTCGATCCGGGCTTGGCTCTCGGCTAGTTGCTGCCGAAGCTCATTCAGTCCGTCCTGCTGTATAGCAAGGGCGTGCTGGTTGGCCCAATATATGTTGGAGTTTTGCAACTCCTCCCGCTCTAAACGAGCGGTCATCTCCCCGATATCCAGGTTAAGTGACCGAATCTGGTGGTCATGCCTGGTAGACCTTGCGATCAAAAGTGGTATGGTCTGATCGGCAGGCTCTTGGGTGAGCGATGAGACAGGTGCGGAGGATGGTCCTCCTATCTCGAAGTTTGGAGGAACTCCCTCCATCTGCCTCCATTCGCGGAGGGTCTCCGGTATCCAGGTCCATCGCCGGGCGTCTACCCGTCGGTGTGGTGTCGGGGGATTGGGCTGGGGAGTCGGGGCAGGAATAGACTCCCTTCTTGGTATGTTTACCCGTTTTCGGGGTGTGTACAGCATCTTTGGGCCGTTAGGATAAGGCCTATACGGCTTATATGATGGTTCGGCCGGGTGATATGGGACGCGAGCGGGGACCGTCGGTGGTGAGGGATCCTCTTCCTCCATCGGCTCTTCTTCGGATTCCTCCATCGGATCTTCCGAGGGGTCCTCCTCCTCCGAGGTTTCTTCATCTGGAAAGACTTCCGTGGCCGTGGGACTTGCGGGAGTGTATTCCTCCTCTGAGTCAGATAGAATGATAATTTCTGGATGGTTCATGGTTTCTGCTAACAAGGTTCATTTGTACTCTTTTAGTTAGTTACAAAAACATTCTTAAAATCAGAAATTTTTATGTGCAGTTATAGTCTAGGGTACTAATGCAACCTAGTTCACTATAACTATGGCTCTGATACCAATCTGTCACACCCTGCTACCTTGGTTGGCAGCGAGACGTGACGAGTGCGGAAGCGTAACCATAATTATAACGAACGACCACTATATGGACGTTTTCGAAATAATACATCATTAAAATTTAAGAATGTAATAACGTTTTACAAAATGAAAGAAATGAAGTTCGCGTAATACAGAGATTCTAATACATAATTAATGCGTCCAAAAATAATGCAGTCAAATCTCCGTTAATTTCGAAATATGCATGCGACTCCATGAAATGCGGAAGCTTGAAAGTTAGTGTATCCGAAGGCACACTTGCCTTAATTACCTGAAAATACATGCTAAAATACGTCAACAAAATTGTTGGTGAGTTCATAGGTTTACACGAAAAGACCAGTTGTATGGACATTATCAGATGCGTTGAATTTATAAAATCATAAATTCCATGAGATGTATTACATAAACCATCATGTCACCGAAGCTTAATTAGAATGAGTTTGCCCCGAGCAGTATTCCCATACGTAATACCGTGAGTTGAATATATATGCACCCGCCGTTAGCTAAACCACTAACCCGAGTGGGGGACATGACTCCCAATAGATCTATCCACAATATATTCGCGCTTGCAAACAAATGCAACTAACGATTTCATGATATAAGGGCGGAAATCACATATGTAATACATAATAGAACCGAGAAGTTTTTGTGTCCATATAAAAACGAAGCATGTATTTCATCCCAAAACATAATAATGTGAACCGAGAAGTTTTTGTGTCCATACAAAAAATGACTTTAAGTAGTTTATTTCCAAGGATATTTTGGTGCATGCATGCATGCATACGTACATATGTATTTATATATATATACGAAAATGCATACATATATGTACGAGCATGTGCATCATTACGAAAGGGTATTCATACATTTTGCATGGAAAAATTTCACGAATATTATGAAAACCGAGTTGTAAATGAAGAGTATTATATTTTAGTAAATGTATTTGATTTTTCATGTTTTATAAATTTTTAAGGTGAAAATAAAGTAAATAAGAAAAAAAAACTTACAAAAGTTTGAAGAACACTTGAACTTCTTGGCCGATTTTGTTTTGAGAGAGAATATGTGTGTTGGTGTGTTTTTGTGAAATGGGTTTGTCTTCTATTTATAGAAGAAAAAGGGTTATTAAAAATAATGATAAACTAATTAAAATTTAGTGAAATGATGAAAAGAAAAGGTGTTTTCGGTTGAGTGTTGGACAAAATAAGTGTGACCGATTTCATGATTGTATGTTGCATGGAGTTTAATATTAAAATAATACAAAAGTACAAGCTAGTTGTCCTTTAAAGGACAACTTACTTTTTAGAGTGATAAGTAGTATGGGTTTTCATATTTTATATTAATAAAAGTACAAAAGTGTGCACGAAAAGGTGATAGTAATAATTTCTGATATATATATATATATATATATATATATATATATATATATATATATATATATATATATATATATATATATATATATATATATATATATATATATATATATATATATATATATATATATACATACTTAGAAAAATTTCTGGAATGTTAAACTTGATTCAAGTGTGAATCGAGTTTGTTGCAGTGTCAATCGAGTTTTATATCATTATACCCGAGTTTTATCACACTTTGATCGAGTTTTATGCCCTTGTCATTCGAGTTTAGGTCTTCACTTAATCGAGTTTCATTATATCATTATTCGAGTTTATTACTTCTTTCATCGAGATTCATACAACACCATTCGAGTTTATTGATTGTATGATTCGAGATTCATATAACTTCATTCGAGTTTATTACTTCATTATCCGAGTTTTATATTTAATTTAATTTTGAGTTTCATACCTTATATTTTTAGGCCAGTTGTTACATTAGACATTAAGTACATATCCCAAGGAGTTAATTCTCCATCACCAGACACTTCATTTACAGATCCTTGCATGTTATCTCTAATCACTTGTTCACTTTGTGAATTTCCCTCTTGGTATTCATTTACCAACTCAACACAAAGCTTTTTAACATTATCAGTTTGAACCTTATGATCATTAGGCTATACAAGTGGAAAATAAATTAATTCAATCATTTCCATCTTGTGTCTTAGGTCAAAAATATTAGCAACACCCATCAATTCATGTGCGTTACCCCAGTACTGCTCAAATTTACCAATTATACATGAAGCTATACTGCTATGACACTACTAGGAGATAAAATCCATTTGGATAATGCAAGCCTAATCTCACAAAAAAGTACATGTTAGATGTGGGATAAGATGTTCCAGAAAATAAAAAGTGATATAATAAAACAACTTCAATCTCACAAATTTGTTGTGCATTCTCCCAATCTAATGGACTAGACAAGGTCTTGTAAAGAGGTTCACGTTGTTTTAAACGTGCAAACACATCTTTATAAATCAAAGCGGTTTTTAGCATGAGAAAAGTAGAATTCCATCTAATTTGACAATCCAATCCTAACTTTTTAGAATAAGTTAGTTTTAATCGTCTACAAGCTTCCTCAAACTTCTCAATTCTTTTGGGGTGTTGCTGTCCAAAAATTCACACTTTCACGCACATTTTCAATCGCATCCTTAATACATTCAACCCTATCTTCACAAATAAATTCAAAATATGCGCAC
This sequence comes from Centrapalus pauciflorus, assembly GCA_020465985.1. Classification (NCBI taxonomy): domain Eukaryota; kingdom Viridiplantae; phylum Streptophyta; class Magnoliopsida; order Asterales; family Asteraceae; genus Centrapalus; species Centrapalus pauciflorus. Next base: position 6,881 of record JAANYP010002116.1, on the reverse strand, counting down.
AACAACACATGTGAATGTGAGAACCATCATGAATTAATTTAGTCAACTGTAATTTATACTTAGTCTTACCAATCATGGAATCATTGGTTGTGCAATTGTCGACGGTGATCGTTGACAATTTTGTATCGACATTCCATTCCATTAATGCATCCATCAACACATCAGTTAAAACTTCACTTGTATGGGGGCAAAACACGTAAGCAAACCTAATTCAAAAAATATAACAATTACAATATGTAATAAAATTTAATAAAATTAAAAGAAAACTAATTAATACCTTAAGAGTTTACTTTGTAAAGTCCACTCGACGTCAATGTAATGCGCCGTTACAGTCATAAATCCTCTCGTTTGACAAGATGTCCACATATCCATTATTAACGGCCATTCTACTTTTATTCTCCGAAATCATAACAACTTGATTCTTTTGTCGATCATAAAGTTTGAGGATGTTACTCTTCACCGTGTTACGAGTTAGACACTTGAATAATGGTTGAATCGTATTCGAATAAAGCCTAAACCCAGCTTGATCAACAACAAAAATCGGATATTCATGTAAAACAATCATTTTTGCAAGTGCGCCCCTTCCATCTTTCTTGTTATATTCACAAGTGGTTAAATTATATTTCGCACTACTTGACAAAAGCTTTTGCCGAAAATCCTTTATTTTCCTTGCCACACACCTAACCATATGATCCTGCAAATGTTTGGTTCCATTTTTTGGTTCGCCTCTAACTAACTTCTTACAGTATTTACATTGTGCTTTGATTGCTCCATCCATCGTAATTCTTTGAAAATGTTGCCAAACAACACTTTTCAAACTTTTACTCGAAGGTTCGATATTCGGTTGACTTGAATCTACAACGATTTGTGGTGTAGAATCATCCTTTGGAGAGTTTGAAGAAACGGCCGATGTAGAAAAATCCTTTAGAGAGTCAGAATCCATTTACGTGTCTGTTATATTAAAATTTAAAATGTTAGAAACTAATATTTCAAAATTGGAAAACATGACTAAGTAATAAGTAGCTAAACTAACTTTCTATTTAACATTTGCTTATAATTATATAGCTATATAAGACGGTGTCATTAAAGTAACTTCAAGACTAGAAAATAATGCAAGATTATAATTATGTTCCAAGAAAATTCAATAACTTCAAAATTGGAAATAGTAATAAAGTAAGCATATAATCATTAATCAAATTGAATAATTTCACAAACCAAGCAATGTCTTTATCTTTTTCCTATACAAAGAAATAATTACTCACCAGTGCTTAACAAAAGATGAAGTAATGAGCTTGGTTCCTTTGGTTTGTTCAATGGACAAGTAATGAGTTTGTGATTCCATTTCTAATCCAGTTACATTAATATCATCACCATATTGTTGTTTCCTTTTTCAGTTAAGAATTAATTCCTGGACAATTTTTACAAATCGATGAAAAAATGGAATGGATGGGAAACACGTCAAAATGGTTATTTTTTAATCTGGTCAAAACCAGTTTAATCAGCAACAAGCCAACAAGGGTGGGTGTTCAAGAAATCCAAAAGGAGAACCATTTAGTTTTTTAGGCTAAGTCAAAACCAATTTTCTATTTGGTCACGGTTCAGAATACAAAATGTTTTCCCAAACCAGAACCGAGTATGAACTAGGGCATTGTAACCATAGAAGAAAATATGAGACGAGGAATTACCTTGTTAGAGAATGAAATAAGTGAAGCAGGAGATGACCGTGCGAAGAGCAGATGGGTGGTGGTGACTAGCGAGGGGCTGCACCGCCACCGTGCGGAGTGCTGTAGTGCCAGCATCGACTGGCGAGGTGATGCGGCTATTGATTGAACTGCTGCCACAGGTGGTCTTCCTGGAGATGGACTGATGGTATCGTGCAGCGGCGCCACCATCACCGCCTCGCCTCATAGTTGAGAAAGAGGAATGAGGAATGAGAGGAGAGTGCTAAAGCGCTCTTTCTTCTTAGGGTTAGGAAATGAGAAAGAATTAACGAACTGGGCTTGTGGGTTGGGTTGGTGGGTGATTAAAAGCCCTTAAATTTAATTAATTTTTTGGGTTACGGGAATTACCTGCCCCGTCCCCGACCTTTTCATTTTGGGGATTCCCCGAACCCGTTCCCATCCCCGGTCAACCCTGGTTTTCCCCGGTCAAATTGGGGTCGGATATCGAATTCCTCATGGGGTTCGGATTTTTTTTTTCATGCCCAATGTCAAGGGATAACGCATATTGCTGTTAGTTTAAAATTTAATATAATCATACAACCCAAAACTGCATAAACGTTTAACATACTGGTTCTGGGAAATCTGACATAATACAGGGAATTAACTAGCATGTCGCTTATACATAAACTAAACGGTCACACAAGTAACTAATATACAAATATCACTAAAGGAAACATTAATGTACAACAAGTAAATCGCCACAAACTCTACTACACTCAACTCCTACTTCTGCTATGTCTAATGTTGCTCTAACTTATGGCTCACCGAAAATGTATCACGGCTCAAGTGATTCACCGAAGCGACGAGACCTTGAAAGCAGCTTTTTCATGCCTAAGACATGTTAGACTAAGAATCCTAAGCTGGGTAGGTCGTTAGTACGCGAGGGTTAGACTCTGCAGAAAAAACACCTAACACACAACACATATAACACATAACACATGATATACAACTTTGTCTTTATCTTTGATATGTCATATACATAGCCCAGATATGATCGCAAGGGAGCATGACATCCGGTAACTCTATAGAAATCCGAATCTCTGTGGGGACGCCTTTCCCAGGCTAACAGACCGCACACAACAGTGGGGAGCCACTCAAATAAGCACAGGAGCGACCTGGCTAGAAACTCGGTCGTATATATACGCTCGAATGACTGGTTAGAAACAGTTAGTCTGCGTGATCACTCATCGCGAATGTTAGTCCGCATGGAAACTCATGGCAGACATCTCTGGATGGATCTCATTTCATGCACACATCTCACATATAATTATAAGAATAGAATCATACCTGAGGTTTATGTCTGTCTCATACTCAACATATAACAATAGATAAGACTTACAAAGAAGCGCGCGTTTGAAAAGAACTCGAGTGCTCACCTAATGAATCTAATTAACTTAACTGAATTCCACTGATCACAATCTCGGCCTGACTCAATGTCTTCTCATCCTTGTAGACATAACGGATCCCAAAATAATAATTCAAACTCAGCTGGTACACTAAACAGATTCGTATATTGACCCCGTAACTGAAAGACACCTTAAATAAACCTCAAGCCCAAACATTGAAACTGGCCCAATAGGTTGATCGTGGCCGAGGTCTAACCAGTCCTGGACACGTTGTTGTCGCAGTCATGCGCAGGCCATCCGCGGCCGCGCTACCCACATCGGCCCGAGCTTGACCGTGCACCACCACAGGATCCATCACGGTCGCGCTTAAGGGGTCGCGAGCGCTTCCGGGCGATCAGGTCTGCTCCCTATTTATCGCTCTGTTATGTCCCGGGGTAAAAGCCCCTCTCAGGTTCGATTTCCAGCCTCAATAATGCTTACAATCACTACCTAACCTACATGCTTTAAAGCCAATTCCCACTTTCAGTAACACATACAACATAATTTAGCTTACCAATTTGGATGCTTTCTCACCTTTTAGTTCAAGAACTTCCTCAAGGAAGAGGATAACAAATTTAGCACTTGATATAGCTTTTGTGATTGCTTCCTGATAGCTTCAGCCACACAACACACACATATTCACTTTAGACTCTTGTTTGGTGATGAAGGAATGCAATGAAACTATACGTACGTATACTTTCATTTTTTAGTAACCCTGAACCCAATAATTCAAACCCGATACCGTATTTCAATATTAATATCAATTAAATCCATTTAAATCCGTGATCTCTTAATTATAAATAATCGGCTAAAATAATAATCCAGTTCCATATATTACTCAATCCCGACATGTATAGTCCACTAATCGGGATATCATTGGACCAACGCAATATTAGTAATTTAAATATCCAATAATAAACATCCACGTACCAGGTTGAAATTTGGGATGTTACACATACAAACCATATATGTTGTTTCTATAGTGTTTTACGTGCATTCATGACCAAACCTTGATTTTATGAAACTCTGTCAAACTCTGAAAAATACAAGTAAGGAACTCCGGATGCTTGAGATCTGAACTTCGGATCATAGGGGATCCAAACTTCTGATCATCTAAACAAAAATTTCAGATGATAATCAAAGTATATGTATGGAACTTCAGATCATCCAAACTTCGAATGAGAATCTGAGATGGTGAAAATTTCATTATCATGAACTGGGATCCGAACTTCAGATCTAGAAGGATCCGAACTTCAGATATATAAGAAAGTATGTCATAAACTTTTGATAAAAGAGCAAGTTTGAATCAAGGTTATAAACTTCAGATCGGATAGCATCCAATCTTCGGATGAATAGTAGATCAGAACTTCGGATCATATAGGGACAACTTTGTATGAACAGTTTGAACTTCGGTTGAGGTCTGGACTTCGAACCCAAAAAGAGGGAATCCGAAGTTGGACACATAAAATATAATTGATGTTACATGTCCCTTGTGGAATGGTTAAACACACATTGGGGTGTTTTCTAACTAATGAAGCATTGTTGGTAAATTGTGATTTTGGTTGAAATTCTGAGGAGAAATAATATTGAAATGAAGTAAAAATACACATCCAATGTGAGTACTTAGATTTATATGTCTACATTTCTTTTATGTTAGCTGTTGATCATTGTGGCATGTTATTTCTTATTCGTTTGACCTTCTACTAACTTGCGTATATTTTATGCATATTGTTGCTTGTAAACATGTTATTACATGTCCCGTATTCATTGTTGTACATCAACGTGATGGACTTTTGAGTAATAAATGTTAATCCGATCTTACCGAGGCTATATGACTAGGAGTTGATCCCTCTGAGGTCCTGAAGGGCAGGTATAACACCCTCGATAGTAAAGTTCACCTAAATTGATTTATTTGTTCTATGCAAAGGCACGGTGAAGCTATATTCTCATATATATGTGGTCGTACTTCATGTACGAAAGGGTGCACGTTGTTTGCCACTGGTGTGACTCAAATGTGTTGCATAAAGACTTGTAGAATATGAAATCTCTGTACTCACACGATTGGTACACTACCAGTTGTGTAATATAACTCCAAGTTCATTTAGTTATTAAAATCGAAGATGTGTTTTACACGCGTCAATTTTGCGATTCAATATTGGTGACTGAATAATGAAGATTTATATGGGATCTTATGGGATTGTTGTAATAAATATTGAGTATGTAGAAGCTAGACTGGAACCTTGTAGCACAATTGTGTCTTTGACTTTATTTAAATCATGTAATTTCATTTCTATGCATTGTATAAGCTTGCTTTTGAGATCAATGTAATATTATGGTCTGGTTGTATCAATCATGTGTGACGTATGTATGTTAAGATAAGGTGTCACATCAACATCCATACAAATAACAAGTTTTGAAAAAATTCAAGTCTCTTACCTTCACATTATCTTTTTTGATACTTCAAGTAAATTCCTGATATAAAAATTGATGATTATTAAGCTAGTTGAAGTAAGAGATGTTAATATATGTTAGAAACAGGTTTTGAAATGAACCTTAAAAATTGACTTTGTATATATTTGGAACAAGCTAGTAGAAATAGCAGGTGCTATTGAGAAAGACGATCCCACGCACCCGCCTGGGTGGCCAACACATGTGTAGTGTTACGTGCCCCCGTGGGTTTGGCTAGGCACCATCATAGACTGTCTGCTTCAGTTATTCGCATAAGATTCTAGATTTAACCTCCATTGTTCTTTCTTTAGTAATTAATATATAGTTGCCATTTTTTTATATCCAGAAGCATCCTAGTGGCATTATAGCAATCTTGTAGCACCGTGTAGTCACTGGTAGCGGATCGTAGCTTGTTGTAGCACTATAATGTCAAGGTGAGTTGCTAAAACTTTTAAAGATGCATAATTACTCATACATGATATTTATATGGCATAAACTCATTTTATTAATTTCAATCATGTATTATATGAAGCACGTCATGTTAATCACATATCATATGCTATATGGAGTATATTAGTATAAACTTTTGGTACCATCGGTTTGGAGTTAGTTAGGTCACTCCCAACTTGATTATTATAGGGGTGACTTTGTGTTGCCACTAATGGAGATATTGTAATCAAGGTGATGTGTCGTTGGTTTCTTATGGGTCATATATTCATACTGGATTGTGATCACTATTACTATCACCAGATTATATTGTTCATATACAATTGATGTTTAATCTTGTAGTAAACTTTTTGAACTCTTATTGAGCACTCACCAGCTTGTGCTAATCAAACTACTTTTCAAATTCCATATTACAGGGATATAAGGAACTGAGTAGTTCAGGAGCGAGATAGAAGAAGTAAGAAGCACACACATCGACTCATGGTTAATTATACTAGCATTTTGCATGACGTTTGAGTTATACAGTTAATGTAAACCGTGATTGAATGGTAACTAGAACATGATGTACTAAACTCAAGGTTTTGTATGATATTAAGTATCTTATTGCACTAGTTATGGTGGTATGATGATGTGGCATTTTGTGGTAAATATACAGGTGTTACAACTTGGTATCAATGCTTTAGTTTAAAATATTTAAGTATCCTTAGTGATTCTTCAACCTAAATTTTAGTTACGAACTTGATATTAACCCTGATGTAGAAACCTAAGAATTTCAAATAAATGTAGCATCCTAATTTACTACAATTTATTGTAGTTATTATATTTTCTACTTGTAGATCGTTATGGCTAATACTAGAGATGAGGACAAGGGTAAGACAAT